>VDFB02024874.1:96572-256718 GCA_007258455.2 Sequoia sempervirens
AGGAATGGTATGCTATACAACTGAAAATAATGAAAGCATAGGGTAGAAGATGATTCGTCATTGCCTGGAATGACAAATCGTTGACGGTTGAGGTTTTCAGTTGTGACGTCAACTCTAACTCCATTTCCAGTTTCAGCTCCAGTTCCAAATCCAAAAGCATCTGCAGGAAAGATAAAAGATGACCTTAGAGATGGTCTCTAAGCAATGATGGATCAAATCCTATCATATGCCTACGCTACTAACAAAAATATAAGATACATTCGATCAGGCATCCATCAGATGATTGCAAAAAAATCAAGAGGAAAAACGTAATTCAATGGAAGCTTTCAGCTTCTTTTATTTTTGCTAACATGTTTGTTTCAGTGTGCAGGAACAGGTTCGTCATGGTCAAGATCATTTTATCAGATATGTGGAGTAAAACGGGCTCCCACAAGGGTTGAGCCCGGCATATCAAAAGGATACACTCTCAAGTTACATACGAGAGTTCATTAATATTGTCAAAACAGTCATCAAAAGAGCTACTAAAATAAAGAAATAGTCAAATAAGCAGCTTTATTTCAAAGAGATTTAGGAAAAGCAGCTTGAGCATACAATATAACTTTGCTCTTCATATCAAGAAAGGATCAATCAATGTTGCACTCATCAATTTCATTTTCTGTTCATGCTCTACTTTATATTTTTCACATTACTTTTAAATAAAGTATGGAGCCTCTTTGTATTGAAGAGAAACAGAGTATTTGAGCATTGGAATGTTTTCGTAAACCATATCACCGTATAGGACAGATTTGCAACAATCAAATTTTCTACAAGTTCTTCAACAGAAAGCAGCAAATTTTATTTTAAGTCAGCATTTAAGAATAATGGAAGATACAGATGTATCATCTTTTATCAAACAAGCATACAATGTTACAAGTGCCAGTGAAGGCAGTGAAGTATGAGTAATCAGCTTTAACAGTAAATGGAGACAGAGAAAATCAGAGGTATTCAAAAGCAAATTTTGCAAACAATTGCAGCCAAAAGACGAGGGCTGTCATATGAAGGAAGACAATTTTCAGTCTTAAAGCCCAGCTATTCCCTTGAAAGAACAGTCATTAATTTCCAATAACATGAAGGATCAGGGAATAACAGAAGGATCAGGGAATAACAATACAGTAGTGCATCATGTGAACCAGGAGAGAATATTGGAGACAAAACAATCAAGAAACAGAAGAGACCATTCAAGTGCAGAATTTTCAATATATGGGAAAGAGATACATCTATCAAGATGTAAAGGAGCAACAGTCATTTGAGAGATATCTAATGCAATGAATGAAGACATATTGCTCAAAGGAATGTTCATGTTCTTGCTAATTATAAAGAATAGTTTCAGTCGTTTGTGCTCCCTGCAGTGGTTGATATGGTATAGACAATGGAGTGGAATGATATACTACTGTGTAGTTGTAATCATGATTTTAAATGCATCTTTCTGAGAAATAATGACATATAATGATAGTACTATGAGAGGCAACTATGCAGGTGCATATCAAATTTTCAAAGGGTTTCAAGACAAGATGGATTACAAAAAAATACAGCCAACTTTCAATTTTGTGTTGGCTGATAGTACAGTCATGGTGAATGCATTTTTTTTTGGAAACTAATGGAAGGTCTTTTACAAAAATTAATACACAACTGCAATGAAATTGGTACAAAATACAATTTCCAGATTAAATCCTCAAAGCTAGTTTGTACAAATTTCACTTATAGAATAATGCCTTTCAAGCATAAAGGAAAAAATCATTGGAGTTGAAAAGGATAGGAGTTTTTTGTTTGTGCCAGAATACATACCATCCAGAATGTCTCAGGTTGTAGTCAGTAATATATAGGAATTTCTGAACAAAGACAAATAATGGTGATTGGGTCGATACAAAGGAATTTAGGAATGTTATGAAATACCCAGATACAAAATGAATACCCACAATGGAAAATGCTACAGTGTTTACTCCAATTTTGCTCAGAAATGCCCTTGTGATGATAAGGAGGCCGACTTCTCCTTACCCAATTAGGGGTTTTACTTTAAAATGTAGAATGCAATGAAGTTGAAATACCCAGGTTCAGAATATGTCAGAACAACAACCACGGCCATGAGTAGTAGAAAAGACAGCTGTAAAAAGTGTGATATACAAAAGGGTCGCATTATACATGTTAGAGTTTCAACAAGAGCAGCTCATGAAAAGTGACAGAGGATACAAATTTAAAGTCACCCCTGTGAGAATTTTAAACATGGCGGCCAAGGAAACAGTTAAAGCACAAATGCAGATCACAACACATGAGCCACAACCCGATTCGTAAGTGTTTACTATCTCAGGTGAAGCTTCAAATAAGCGTTTATTTTAAGAAGGAAGCAAAGAGACAATGGAGCTTACCATTTTTGCCTTTAGATGACCAGATTGGCCACGGCTGAGTTGAGTTCCAACATTGTTTTATATATAAATCCAGTTCAAATGGCGGCCAGAACAAGCAAGACACAGAGTATATTAGAAAACAACAAAGCATGATGAAATTTTGAGCCTTAGTATCAAAGAACTCTCAGAAAACCCTATTCATGGCGACCGACTTCCTCCAGAAGCTTCTCCAAGTCAAATGCGAAAGAGTGATAATGACTTTTAGGGTTCAATGTGTGCTTTTGATTATTCGCTCTAATTCCACTTTGCACATTTTTGTAATGATTTTTAATAATCATTTTGTTTTTAATTGTCCCCATGGTCACGATTTTGAAGTCAATTCGCCTAACAAAGTGGTCAGCCATCTCTTTTGTAAGGTTGGGTGCATTTTTCCCTATATCTCATATGCATGGAGTGGAGTAAGCATGGTGGTCTCCAATGAATATCAACAGATAATGTGGATTTTCGAATTTATGCTATGTGTCAAGTTCAGCTTTATTCATTTCATATTTATTTGTATTAAATAATGTAAATGGATTAATTAAATGATGAGTTATAAATCATTTAATTAATTCATCATCTAAAAATGCAAATAAATATATTATATAAAGCTGAATCTCAGTTTACTTCGGGTCTACATCATATTGTCAACTGGAGATTTATTATTAGAAAGGTGGACTTTAAAATATGCATGGGCGGATTGGTAAAAATGAGTTCACTCATTTTTGCATGCATTAGCCCACATTTTCAAGGATTTCAGTTCAGTTCGAGTGACTTATCAGTTGTACACTTTATGACTGCCAGTTCGAGATCGAGTTCACTCATTTTTGCATGAGTTTGAGCCACTTTTTCAGGGATTTTCACTTGTGCTCGGATTTCACTTTGGAATTGTCATCTTTTCACTTTCAGATCACTCTCAGTTGTTTATTCATGCACTTTGGAGTGCATTCATATTGTATATATTGAAAAAAATTATCTTTTTCAATTGAGTTCTTGTTTTTCAGCCTTTGCACTCTGCAAAGCGAATCATCTTGTAACTCAACATTTATTTACATATTAATACAGCAATGTTTTTACAGGTTCAAATCGTGTTATTGCAGAGAATTCCTTTAAGTTTCAGTATTTTAGAATTCGCCTTCAAGTTTCAAGCATCTTTGTCATGTGGGATTGATCGAAGTGATTATTGTGTTTGCAATTTATGAAACCTTTAAATATTTCTATCTCCTTAATGAATTTTGTATGCATCCCAGTTTAAGTCCACTGGTTAAACATTGTGCTAATCAATAATTGAACAGTCTAGTTGTGGGAATTATATTTTCCTTCTATGATTGTTTCTTTAAAGGCCTTTGTTTAAAACATTCAAGTGTTTAAGCTTCCAGATCTAGTTGTGCAAATGAAAATAGTGAATAATTGTTTTGTGAGTTAAGTCTGCATATTGAATACTTCGGTGCATCACCATAGTTAAAGTTTCATAGTTAAGAATTTAGACTTAGTCTTTCTCCCTTTTCCAGCAATTTACCCAAGTATTAATCAGAAGCAATTCATAGGAACCAGCCTAGAATCTGGAGGTCTAATTCCTTATAGGATACCCACAACCTGGAATTAGTTCCCATGTGTCAACAGATTGTTGAATTAGTTATTCAAGCATACGGGTGCAATCTGAATTGACAAAATTTATACTCAGCATTGATGGATGTGGCCTCATCTTATATCTTGAGGGTTTGGTTATTTTATAAGATGAAAACTTGCATATCCCATGCCGCAACCTCTATTCTGGGTATTTACTTCTTATTCTGGAAATTTGTTGTGATAAATTTTTGAAAGACCATAATATGAATGAGATCTCATGAGAGAATAGAAATTTAAAACAAGGATTTCTATTTTCTTTTTAATGCTTCAAAGTACCATGTATGCAGGTCGTGGGTTTCCTTATCTTCTATATTGAAATCTGAGATTTCAAATGTTAATTTTGAGTAAACTATGGTTTTGAAACCTGTAGAAGAAGATCTCTAGTTCCTTTCTTGAATAAACTATGGTTTCCTTTGTGTACGAGTTAGTTTCTTTGCTCTTAAAGTAATGTCTGTCATTATGATCATCTTGAAGAGTATAAAAGATCACCTTTGTTGCACATGTGAACCCTAATGATTATGACTGTTGGACTAATATTATCATCTCAATATCCTCATTGGATCATAATATTTTCCTAATGACCCTACTATCATATTATGACTATGACTATGAGATGAAGCTTTTCATGGATCTACACTTTGTATTCTAAGCTTCATGGTTGGAATCCTTTGCTATTGTTACTAGCATTTGCATTGATGATTTTTCATTGATGCAGTGTATTCCTTGATAACTTTTCATTGATGCAAACTTAAGCTTTTTACAAACTTAGCCACCATGAAAGGTTCTGAATTGAAAGAGCAATTTCAAAATGATGAAACTCTAAAATGCTTGAAACTAAAATCACCAAACTGTAACTTGTTATGGCACTATTGTTGCTACTTTTGCTAAGAGTTATTGTTGCTCATTATCATATTGCTTCTCATTACTGCACTTAGACTCCATTACAGTCCTTGTGCTCTTGTTCCTTCATAATGCCATGAAAGGTGATCGTGCTTTACTTACAGTCATGTAGATTGTCTTCTTGATATCACTGTTCCTCCCGACTATATGCTTTGAAGTTCTAAAAATAGTTTTAAAAATGAATGCTCTATTTTCCCTTTAATGTAAAGGGTGCTCCATTTTTTCATGTAAATGCAAATGTTAGACTTGAAATGAAGCTGAAACTGTGTGTAAACATTGATCATGCGCTTTCAAACATTGATTGTCCCTTTTGAATGATGAGCAATAGGATACTTTGCTCAATCCGTTTTCATCATGTTGAATTAAAGGCTGCTTTATGAGCTTCATTCATGGAGAATAATGATTACCTTTATTCCATATTGTTGTCCCATGTCATTGTTTATGATTTGGGCTCAACCCTCGTGGCAACCACATTTCTCACCACTCATAACAATATATGTTAGCTGAAATAATCTAATTATACCTATTTCTGCACACTAAACAAACAAATTAGCAAAATAATTGAAGCTAAAACCTTCCATTGAACTTCGTGCTCTTTGAACATCTGCCTTTTTTATGACTTAATCATCTGGTGAATGCCTGATTGGATGTGTATTAAATTTTTATTGGTAATGTAGGCATGAGGAAGGATTTGATTCTTCATTACTCTAACACCACCTTTTTACAATCTTGCAGATGCATTCAAACTCAGAACTACTGCAGCTTGGAGACACGACAACTGAAGACTTCAAATGTGACAATGATTCGTCATTCCAGGCAATGATGAATCACCTTCTCCCTTATACCTATAATATCTTCAGTTGTGTTATGCACATTTCTTCCTTGTATTCATTATTTGATTAAGAAAATCAAATTAAGTTACTCCCATGGCTTGTGTGGGACTTTGGTTTTTACAATATGAATAAAGAAACATTACTATGCAATCTTATGAATTCCTTTGTTACAAACATTTGCATAATAACACTTGAAATTCACAAGTAATCAAAACTTGGAATGTAATGAATACTTAAGCAAAAAAAAATTGTACCTTCCTATGATGAATGCAATTCAGCTCTACCTATTTTGAGTTGTAGCTAATCTTCCTTGTATTCATTATATGATTAAGAAAATCAAATTAAGTTACTCCCACGGCTTGTGTGGGACTTTGGTTTTTACAATATGAATAAAGCAGCATTACTATGCAATCTTATGAATTCCCTTGTTACAAACATTTGCATAATAACATTTGAAATTCACAAGTAATCAAAACTTGGAATGTAATGAATACCTAAGCAGAAATTTTTTGTACCTTCCTATGATGAATGCAATTCAGCTCTACCTATTTTGATTTGTAGCTAAAAATAGGTAACAATGTTATTATTCAACTCTTCAATAATATATAGGTATTGCTCTCTTGAATCCACCAATGTATTATCTCTACTATACTTACATCTAAAATTTGATGGGTAGTCTAAATGACTTACCATTATTTTGAGCTTCCCATGTTTTATTGTCTCTATGCATGAGTTGAAGCTTCTTCTTGTTCTTGTTGGTATTTAAGTTGCCTTATTCTCTCCATGTGCAAGTCTTTTGATGTACACACTAATTCTAAGTTAAACTGAAACAAATCCACTACTCGTCACTTATAATAGACAAATTTTTCCTAGTAGCTAAAATCTAAAGTAATACATAAGAACTTACTTCCTTGTCATATTTTTAGGCATAATTTGATAGGCTACCTAAACTTACACATTGAAAAACTAATAATGCTAAATCAGTAGGGTTCTTCAATATGAAAATAAAAAATTATATCCCTAGCAATTATTTCATGATATTGGTGCAAGTTAATAGGATGCCAACATTGCACACAAATAAAACACATAGCTACAAAAATTTACTGAAATATTAGGGTCTTCAATATATTAGGGTCTTTAATTAATACCAATGAAATGGATGTCAATGATCGAGTTCAGGCAAAGGGCACCACCGGTTGAGTTTAGGAAGAGGTAGCGACAAGGGTTTCTCCTGGTGCAAGCCCTGAGGGAGAGAAATCAAAGGAAACGGTTGCTAGTCTACAGCCCACTGGTGTCGTCATTAGTGAGAACTTTCGACGGGGGAGTCAGATAATTATCGGCTCAGAGAACGCTCAAAATGTAGAGGTCGTTGCGAACAAGGGCCCTAGCAGAGACGGTCATGATGCAAATGGGAGAGTCTCTTCAGCACTTAGAAATCAGAAGGTTGTTCTTCATTTTTCAGAAGGCGGGGGTTTTTTTAAGGGATCTAATGTGACTCAGCCTAGGAATAAACAGTCAAAACCAAATTTGTCCTAAAAGCAACAAAAAAAAAGCTTGACAGAAAGGGGAGGAAGGAATGTAGACTTTCCTTTGTCATCTAGTTCAGTCCCAATGGAGCTAAATGAGGAGCTCGAGCAAGAGGTTCTTTTTAATGAAATTTTTTTATCCGGGCTGGGTCTAATTGGAAGATTCAGGGGATTTTGGCCAAGCTTGACAGGCCTCCATGAGTGGATCTCTAAACACTGGCAACATGTTTTAGAAGGGTATGCACAAATCTATCCCATGGCTAAAGGTTTTTTTATTGTGGTTTTTGAAAAGGAGCAGGATAGAAACAAGATCCTTTGTGAATACCACTAGGATTGGGAAGAAAAATATCCTCTGATGTTAAAGCCATGGCATCCATCATTTAATCTAGCCACTGAAAGGTTTGTAAAGGTTCCTATTTGGGTGATACTACCCAACTTTCCACTGCAATTTTGGTTTGATTCCTACTTAGAGGTTGTAGGGAACTCTCTAGGAAGATTTCTAATGGTGGATGAAGGGTCTTCAAACCTTATGCACTCGACCTTTGCCCATATTTTAGTGGAAATGGACCTGGAAAAGGCACCTCCAGAGGAAATAAGATTAATAACTTTGAAAGGATGTTGGGTGCAGCCTTTGGATTATGAAGGGATACCCTTTAGGTGCAAAGTGTGCTTTAAAACTGGACATTTGGCTATTGAATGTTCCAAACATAAAGCAATGAAAGCAGCCTCCTGGTGGAAGGATGCTAGCTCCCAACACTATAAAGTGGAGAAAAAGGAAGAAAAGCAAAAGCATGCTCAGGAAAAAAGTAGGGAGGAAGGGGATTAGGAGGAGTTGGCATTGGAGGAGGTAGGTAGTGGGGAGGACCAGCTTCAGAATGGAGCTATAGTTGCATTGGAGGGAGATCTATCTGGGAACTGAGACAAATTTGTCTACAATGAAGGAGAAAAGGAGCTGAATTCCAAAATCTGGGCAGCCACACCTGAATGTAAAGAGAAAATGGGCCCAATGCGGTTGCAAGATAAAGTTATTGGGAAATGGAAAGGTAAAGATCAGAGGAAACTTTCAAATGGAAGTTTGGATGGTTTTCTTAAGATTCCTTATGACAAGCCATTGGATTGGAAAAAGGAGGCTACAAGGGTAGAGGATGGTTGGAAAATGGTGAAGGGAAAAAAAGCAAGGCGAGAAAGGAAGGATTCCTTTGCAATTATTCTCAGGTCCTAGATGAAGCGTAGACCAATTTGAGTACCACGCCCTTGACCTGTTAATAGGTTCCTTGTAGGATTGAAGGTTTTAGGCTCGTGCACTTGTGTTGCATGTGGAGTCTCTATTTAGGATCGTTTGTTTTTAACTCATAATTCGGTTTGTTCTATGTTTAGCTGGCTATTTCGAGGTTTAAAGGGGAGTTTAGTGGGTTTGGGTAAGGTTTTTTAAATGGCTGATGAAGGGAGTTTTTCCATGTAATCTTTTTTTTATTTGTTTCAATAAAATCATCCTTATTACCTATCAATATATATATATATATATTAGGGTCTTTAAAATATGAGTCAAAGTAAAATTTCCATGGTAATGGAAGCTTACCTCCTTGGGAAATATCAATATTTCATCCTCCACATTGATCAATGAACTATCTCAACCAATGACACCTTTATGTTGGTGATCAATATTTTATAAGCTTCAAGGGTGTCAAACTTGAAGAAAAATATATCTCTAACTTATGATCGAGTAGGGAAACAATAGAAAAATTCCTAATCATTGGGAATATCTCCTTTACTTTAGGCCCATCTAGACTTGATGGGATTCTCAGAGGTCTCCTTGATAGAATTAATCACAACTAAAGTTGAACAAGGTGAAAGTTCTATACAATACCCAATGTATGTTTGGTACTAAAATTTGTCACTAGACCAAAGATTAACCTACTATACATAATGCATCTTATTAAGATGATAATCACACCATTTAACAACTATAAGATGTGTGTAAAACATGATCCCTAAAGATAAGAACAATTTTGTAGATTACTATAGTTATTTTCCTATTTGAATGACTAAATAATGAAATACATACAAGCTAATTCCTACTCGTATACTACTAGTGTATGACACTTTTAGTTTTAACATATGGTATTTCATTCTTTTCAAGATTGATGTGTATTCCATCAGGTTACAAAGTGGAAAAATACCATGAGAGAACATATAGAAATCACAAGGAATATGAATTGTGCATAAACATACAACACATATATATATATGGTATCATTTGAACATACTTAGTAATCCATCCCAAAACTGTAAAAATCAATATGCAATAAGGAAAATAGAATTAAAAATATTATAACAAACTATAATTTTGTCTCATTCACCAAATTATTATTGCATTTATACTAGCAAGTGTGGCAAGAGGAAATCCTTAGCTCAAATCTTGGCCACCAACTGATGAGGAGAAGCATCACTCAAGCACTTTTCCGCCAACCACAAACTTACTACGATCCCCCGCACATCTACCCAAAACTTGATAAGATGGCCCTCCCTTCGATGAAGAGATTGGTTTGGTAACCTCATAAATTCCTAGGCCTATCCTGAGCATTGTGAAGTGTCCTACATAACTATAACCTTCCCATAAAATGGCTACAACCTATGTGTATGAGAATCCTGAACTAGCATGCAAAAGTAGATCACCGTGAACTGATAGTGTTGACAGAGGCTACCTACACTACTTTGGCCAAAGATTCATCACCCAGTTATTTCAAGTGAGAGTCATCCCACTCACCACAATAAGTGCTCAATTTTTTTGACCACACATATTATATGCATAGGCTATCCCCTTCATTAGATTATCCTAACCCCAGGAATAACCTATATTATTTTCAAGTTTACTAAGACATTTTAACTATAGTATTTCAACTAATTCAAAGTAACTCTATCTTACCAATTAACCATGCGGATAAACATAATGTCACATCCTTAAATGATTCTATTTTAAACGAAAAAAATCAACAATAAAGGCCCCCTTTAAAGAGTGTATTCTCAACAATAATTGACTCCCATGAAAATTATAATCCCATCAATAAATGACCTCATTCAAAAGTATAATATCCAACAATAAATGATCTCAATCAAAAGTATAACCTTCAACATTAAATGACTCCAACCAAAGATAAAATCAACAATCAACAATCAATTATATCATATAGGTTAATCTCATCCTATGTGCTTTAACCAAAGATCAAATAAACAACCCAACCAAGTAGGTTAACCTCAACCTAGGGTTTCAATCAATAATCAAGTAAAGCTATGATCAAGTGATCATTCAAGTATGGATTAACAATATGGTTTGCATGATGTCGCATCCTATCAACAACGACATGTCTTTCATGCCATCATTATTGTTGTATTGCTAACCTCATTATTCCCAAGGTTTACCTGGTATTATAACTAACCTCAATACATCGATGTAAACCACATTTCACATTTCATTCCACATACGTATAGTATAGACTAACTACGTATAATATGTTGGTGTGAATAAGTCTTGTACCTCGATTATTCCTTTAGTAGGGACTTATGGGACTTAGTTCACATGTTAAGTTTACTTAGGATATTAGTTGTCTTATCTAGATAAGTATTAGTTGTCTTATCTAGACTTTTCACTTTCCTAGGTAGTTATGAGTTAGTTGTCTCGTGTGATAGGATTAAGACACTTCTCATTATCTTGTCTTACCCTATCTCTCATCCTTGCCTTTATAAGCAAGGCATCTCTAGCATATTTTTCATTGTAGTATTGCATCTTGTATATTGATATCATATTTGATCATCTTGATCATATTATATCATATTACAATCCTTGTTTGGTGGAATAGCATATTCCATCGTTGCTTCTCTCTATCTCTTATGGAGGTTATTTGGTGTTGCAGATTGAAGATCTTGGGTTGATCACTTCAACATGGTATTAGAGCTTTGAATCTTGCAAGCCCAATCCTTTTTTCATTAGAGAGTTTCCACCATCAAGTTTTATTGTGATTTGAGTTTGAAGGTTAGATATGAGAGGTAGTTTATATTTCAGAGCAATTTGGGTCCAGATCAACATTACCATTGCATTCAGGAGGTTGTGTAGACAAATTTTGACTATAAATTAGTCCATTTTTAGTAAAGTTGGTTTTTAAGGAAATTTTTTTTTGCTTGGACAGGTTGTGCAGCCTCCCGAATGGTACAGTGGTTTTTTAATTTCGTAAAAAATATTTTTGCAGGTTTATTGATATTTTCAAGCAAATTTATTGTAAAAGGATCTCAACATATTCTAAGGAATCTTCATAGGGAATATTCTACATCAATCAACATCATAGTACATGTGTCTACATCATCTTTTTCGTCGGATTGTCCTTTGTTAGAGACTGTACGCAAGGTAAGGATCGACCTTCATTAGTTCAGCGGTGCCTACAAATCTCCACTAACTGATTCTTGCATGGTTTATTCGCCTTCAAAACAACGGTCGCATCAAGTATTTAGTCAACAACCGACCAACCCTTCTCCCATCAACATTTTTATTTGGATCATCCTATCAAATCTACAACTCGATCAAGGTACTATGCTTGGTCAAATCTCAGGTGGTATGTAGGAATTTAGTCTTTGGTCGACGGTTTTTTGAGCTTGGTCAACATTTCATTCCAGTGCTGACATTTCCTATCGTCCATTTCCTACACACGGATTTTTAGCCTTGATTCCTCCATCAATGGTTTCGACAACGTGCATTCTCCAGTGGGAGTTCTTTCACTGGCTATTATTTATTCACCGTTCATCAAAGCCTACATCGGGGTCATTTTCTCTTTTATCAAAGGTTGCTTCATCCTTCAAGCATTGATTTTCGATCAGTAGATTTTGTTGGTGATATTATTCATTCATTCCATTGTCGACCCTCGTTTATAGTTCATCGGCATTTATTGGTGGCCATTTATTTTTGTCAGTTCTTGTCTTTGTCGAGCTCATGGCTTCAATCTACCGCCGGCGTCTGCCTCACCGCCAACCAACAATGGCACCAAACCTTACATAAGAATAGGTGGAAAAAATTCCATCATAAAAGGGAAAGGTTAAATAGAGTTCTAAAACACTATTGTGCAACCCATATATGAGGCACTTTGACCAAGTAAAAGCAACAGGTGTAAAGTACATACTTGGGCGAGGGTAAGAAGAATAGTTTCCATTTGATTTGAACTCCAACATTCCATCTTTAAAGAACTTTTATCTGAAACATTGTACAATAGACAAGTTAGAAACCACTAGCTAGGTCATCGTATTTTGGGAAAGCATTAGATTTGGTTCCAAAGACATATTTGCAACTGTATTCTGCACAACAACACCCATGAATGGCAAGGAATTGAGAAGTGGCATCAAATGTAGCTTACTTTTAGCAAGCAACTTCTATCTATTTTTTTATAAATAGAATGTAACGATGCAATATTTGGATGCCCATTCATTTTGAAATCATTTTTCATATTTGTGAGTTTGATAGCAGAATATTTGTGAGATTGAGAGAAACATATTTGTGAGTTTGATAGCAGAATATTTATGAGTTTGAAAGCATTGAGTAGTTGTTTTAGTGTGAGGAAAGGTTGGGTTGAGAAACTAAGAAAAGAGGATGCAGTAGACAGAGCCATAGTGCATTGAGAAAGGAATTGCAGGATACTCGTTTGGAGCTATATTTATTCCAAGTATGCTTAAGATATTTCTATCTCTTTCTCTTTTTAATTCTAAAACTAAGTTTGAATATGGTTTGAAAGTGTTTGTGTTATCATTGTGTTATGAGATCTTGTGCATTTAGTTGGATTATATATAAGTTGGATTAGGGAATCTAAATAGTATGATAAGTAATTATCTTGATTATATTGCTTGATTAACATAGCAAAGAGAAGCTAAATCGGGTAATAGGTTAATATCCTAGTAATAAGGCGTTGTATTTGTATTATCTGTATGGGTTATGTTGCTTTGCAATGAAAAGGATTGAAATCCTAATAGAAGTATTATGCCATTACTATCTAAGGAATGATGATATTTTATGAATACCTTTATTTGGAAATTTAACCATGGGTAGAGAACTTACATTCTTGATTTCTTATAACCGTTGAAAGTATGAGATTAGTTTATTCCCAAGGGCTACAGTATACACTTGAATAAGAGTTTATATCATTTTTCAACAAGAGAGTTAGAACATGTATTAGAAATAAATGCATCCTAACTATCTTGGAATGATACTATCTTATATTTTGACCAAAAGGCTATATTAGTACCTATTCACGGTATTCTAATCTTAGATAAGAGGACTATACGTCTCAGCAAACCAAAGTTGTAATGTGAGGAGATTTTAAGGTGCAAAAGCATAGACTCCTCTCAAGTAGAAAATGTTCTCCAAATTGGATATCAACTTATCATACATTTTTAACATTAGAAAATATGTGTTATATTGAAGGAAAGATATATGATTGTCTATGTACATGAAAACGTAGGTACCTTATATAAATGATGCAAAGGATAACTTGGAAAGAACCATGAGGAAATTGGAGATTAGTCGAATGGTTCTTAGTTGAATTATTAAAAGTTAAATAGCTTATTATGTTGACTTATTACAAGACATTACTATGAACATAAGATTTTAAATGATATTTAATGTCAAGAATAAACAGATTGGCTATGGCATCCTAGAAGGATGGAGCCATACTAGGTATGAAAACAAAAAGTCTAAAACTCAGTATGAATAAGTAATCTTCAAATCAAGTTTAATTATGGATTATCATGCATATCTACATATTGTTAATACTTTAGATTGAGACTATGTATGTCTAGTCGAGGACATGGTGTCATCAGTATTAACTAATTGTGTATGAAGTAAGAGAGTAGTTACTCCCACGACTAAAAGGAAGAACTTGAATAAGAGGAAGTTTTCATTCTTAGATTGTTACGGGTATGTAACACAGTATTCAAGAGGTTGGGTCAAACCTAATTGATCAGTTAAATCATTATTTGAATGTCATCACTTTGAATGAAATATTGTTTATATTTAAACATTGGGGTCAAACCAAGGGAAGATTTATTCATAGGTCAGTAGAGTTTCCAAGTCGAGTAAGGGGGTGGGTGAACATACGACTCTACTTCATAGAAAGTGGATTTATTATATATATGAAAAGTTTGACCAAAGTAAGTGTAGAAGTCATTTCATACACTTTGTCAGTTCATTGTACACTAGGATTACATAGCCAGTCAGGAGTGTCATGCATAGTTGGCGGGTATCCATAGTTGCATGACCATAATAGTTATGTAGGACAAAATATCATAATTAGGTAGGCACTATTAGAGGTTTCCATACCAAACTCTATGTTGAAGGGCAGGGCCATTTTCCAACTAGGAAGATGTGCAGGGGACTACTATGTCTGTGGTTTGAGGAAAAGCACTTGGGTGATGCTCTCCCTCTTACCTTCGGTAGCCAAAACTTGTGGAACAGAAGAAGTGTGATCCATTTGAGGACACCTTGACCATTGAACTCTTGTAAGTTATGGATTTGTCTATGAATATGATCATGAATCAATTGTAATTGATATTTGAAAAGATGAGTTTCATCTACCTGGAATTATGTAATGTTATTTCATTTATGCATTGATATGTGGAAATTATTTATGCAATGTGTAATTATGTTATTGAAAAGGAAAAATTTCATTTCCTTATTTTTGGAAACTTGTTTTATTCACTTTCTAAGTTAAGACTTAGGTGAAAATTGTTGAGTGAATATTGGGCATGTTACATGTGGTATCAAAGCTACCAGGTTCAACACTTGGACCTATGAGCTCATTATGGAAGTTTTCCTCAAAAATTAGTAGAAGAAAATGTTTGAAAATTTCTTATGTCAAGATGGCAGGGAAAAGAAGAACAAGGAAAAAAGTAAGGAAACCAATTTTTTGAAACTTGTCTAACTTGGGACTAGAAAAGAGTCGTCCTTGGAAGTTAAAACTCCTAAACCAACAATTCTTAGAGAGATACCCTTGTGTTGCAAAATGAATGTACTTAGTTTTAGTAAGAAGGTTATGGATGAGTACCTACAAGTACATCACCCTTAAAAATTGTTTTAGTTCAATTTGAGGGTAAGAAAGAGCCCGAAGAGATCCCTCTTTCTAAATAGAAACCTATAGTCTCAAAGAGTCAAAGATTATGGATAAAAAAGGATACTATATAATCTATGAATATGATTAATGTTTATTGATACAAGTGCTAAATTGGAGAAACTAATTGTAAGCATAAACAGAAAAAAAAATCAGGTGAAGTAGAAAATTCAACATATTGTGAATTAGAACCAACTAGGGAGGTATTTAGGAGGTAGGAAAACCTTCTAAAAATCCTGATTCAAAACTAGATTAAAACCTAGAAATGAAAATTGAAAATCAAGAATGAGAGTTGGTACCTTAAAGTAAAGATTAGAAATCAGAGTGATACAAAAAAGGAAGCAACTCACAAATGTGAAGACGAAAACTGACATGATCTCCCCCCCAAAGAGGGCATGGTTAATTTGGATTCAAGACTTGAAAATGAGAAAAGAAATTGAACAACCCTTGAAGTGTTTAAGGTTATGAAAAAGGATAAAGCCATCAAGAATTATAGATAAAATTTATTAGAAAAGCTAGTTGCAAGGCAAAAAATTAGCTAGAAAGAAGGATAATCAGACAAGAGATCAAGTAGAGAAGTGTTTGCTTGAAGTTCAGATTGAGCTTCTAAGTTTGAAAATGAAAGTAAAGCTATGTTAATCCCTTTATGATCATTTGAAGACATTTTGGGGGTAAATTGGATATGAAGGAGACTATGTTGCCAAATTGGAATAATAATTAGATAACCCCAAGAACAAAAAGGTATTTTCAAAGATGTACCTAGTGAGGGTAAGGTAAGGCAAGTAATAGTCATTCAACTGAAGAAGGCCAAGCAGAAGGATGTCAAATCCATAAGAAAATCTAGATAACTACAAGTTTTCAACTTTTAAGATGATTTAATGTCTCAGAAACACCAAGGAGGGGAAGAAAAAGAGTATATGGATCATGAAAAGATCAAAAACAAAAATGTACCCTATTAAATGGATTTTGATGATGTATTTCCAATCTGAGAAAACTTTTGAATTCTTTGTAGACATAGTTCTCAAATCAAAATATTATATCCGAAGTTTTGTATCGGATGACCACAACAAGGTTTCTAGAGCTGAAGTCTTAGCTATAGAAGCTATTAGCAAATGATTTGAATGTTCAAGGATAAGTCAGAGGCCTTTGACTAAAGGAAAGAGAAGTAACTACAACACAACTCTACAAGTTCTTGTTTGGAAGGCCAATTTGTGTTTATCATTGATGCCTTGAGAAAAGGTTAGGTTGAATGTTTATTTAAGAAATGAAAGTTATTTCCTATGAGTTAGGAAATGAAATTTATATGAACGAAACCATGCTCCACATGATTTTGAGTTATTAGAAATCGTTCTTGCTTGGTAACTATGTAGGCACTATTTTTCTTGGACAACTTTTGGAGTTAAAAGCAAACCAATATAGTCTAAAAATAATTGATACTCAACCAAATTTAAATGCTTGCCAGTGGATATGACTTGAGCTAATATTAGATTATGATTTTTAAACTAACTATGTAAAGGGCAAAGAAAAGTCAAGTTGTAGATGTCCTAAGTCAAAGGAGACATATCTACTGACAGTATCTATTCATTATATTTTCAAGAATCAAATATGATAGAATTCCAAGGAAGATGTTTCATTTAGCCAAGATGGATTGCTAAGAATCAAAGGAAGAACCTAAGTACCAGACTCTGAGAAATTAGGAGATACAATGTGATAAGAAGTTTAATCAGTGCCATATTCAAGCCAATCTGGAATGACAAAATTATTGACTTATGTGAAACCACTATATTTTTGGAAGGAAACAAAGACAGATGTTGCAAGGTTTGTAACAAGTTTTCCAAAATGCCAGAAGGGTGAAGACATGATGTCATCACCTAACAAGTCTTTTATATTCTCATGAAATTCTAGAGAGGAAGTGGTCGATCATTAGTATATTTTTATCTTCCTATGTCAAGGATTTGGAATAATGTTATTTTGGTAGTGGTGGACAGGCTCACCGAGGTAGCCAATTTCATATTGTGAAATTTGACAAGTAGGGTACCAATCATAATGGCTAATTCATGCAAGAAGTGTTTTGGTTGCATGAAGTTCCTTAGAAGGTTATCATAGATAGGAATGCACATGCAATGTTAAGGTTTTGGTAAAAAATATAATCACCTCATTAAAAAATACTCAATTTAAGCATTGCTTATCACCCTAAGATAGATAGTCAGATGAAAAAGGGAAAACCAAGTCTTGATGGATTTATAGAATACTTTTATTACAATAATTCCTATCATTTCGTAATAAAAATTTAATCCATTTGAAACATTATACAAAAGGAAGGGTTGAATTCCTATAAGTTGGGATAAGATAGGAAATAGGATTAGCCTTAGTCTGGAAATGTTGTTAGAAATTAAAGAGTAGATCAAGATGATCAAGGAAATAGATAAGCAAAGAAGAATGATAGGAAAGAAAAAATTGTTGATACAAAGCATGAGTCAAGGAGTAGTACTATTATGCTCAAGATGGACATTAGTGCCAATGATGGTCATTCTTGGCTTTTAAGTTGCCCAATGGTGCAAAAGTCTAGAGAAAAGGATGGGACCCACGATGTAGTGCGCAATGCACTGACGTTCCTTTTCTATTTGGGATGCACTAAGGGAAAGTGTGTGTTAGCCAATGTGAATGTATTTTCTTGTCACTATGGTATATGTGACATGTATGAGCCAATCACTATTGTACTTATGATGTACATATGAGTTGTTATTAATGTAATTGTGATGTATAGTTCTTAGGAGAGAAATTTTGCTTGAAACACACAAGTTCTTCCAATGTGTTAGTAGGGTCACTTGGTGCAAGGTCTGGTAAGGATGAAATTGTAGAGGATAGTGCTACGAGGGAAGATTATTATGAGATTAATAAAAATTTACCTATTTCTTACATGACTTTGATGATTCTTAAGGGGGGAGGTATGTTACACCCCATTTCCAAGTTACTAAATTACTTTTACCTTTATGAGTAAATATGATTTTAAATGTAATATTATGTTTTTATGGCATTCAATGGATGAATGAAATTTATGAATACGCATTATGATGAAACTACTTTTAAATGCTTTAATGATCCTTACGATATATGATGAATATGATTTATATGTATTAGCTGACTACGTATACATTGCAATAAGTTGGATGCATGAAAGATTTGAACCCTCCAGAGAGGGACAGAGAGTATCACCTAGGAGAGGAGGTTGGTATGGGAACCATTGATATGTCTATCTGAGTTGACACACACACACTCACTGCATAGGTTAGATAAACCTTGTCGAGTCAGGTCTGAGCTTTGTGTCGTAAGTGTTAAACCATGTTGATAAATTTTTGGTTGATATAAAATTTAGGATGGTTGTCTTCAATTCTCCTTGATTGTTTAAGTGAATTTGAGTTACAGTGTTAATAACATTGTGATGAGCATGCAATATATAATGTGTATATAAATGGATACGTATATCTTGAATGTATATATATGTGGTGGCACATATATATGAGTGTATATATGTATGAGCGTGCATGATATAAATAGACACCTATACTCATATGTAAATACGTAATACATATGCGAACATTCACATGGATATATATATTATATACATATCAAATATATATAAACAATTATGTTTAAATAATGGTAATATATATACTAATATATATATGTATGAGCATGTGCACGATAGAAATATCTACATATACTCATATGTAAATAAATAATACATATGCAAACATTCACATGGATATATATATTATATATACGTATCAAAATGTATATAAACAATTATGTTTAAATAATGGTAATATGTTGTATATAATTAAATGACTAATATATGTATATATAATTGATTGATATGTATCTATAAATATGTGTACATATATATAGATATATATACATATTATAATATAAATTTTATTATAATATATATATATAGATACAAACTTAATATTATAAACATGTTATTGTTATTTTAAATATGTGATGGAAGCCATATTACATGGCAAGTAAGCCATGAATATGGTGGTATGTATATGCCACACAATGGCAAGATAGAAAGCTATTTATAATAGTTGTTTAAAACATTAGAGGCAACCAACAATGGTACCAAACCTTGCATAAGAATAGGTGGCAAAAATGCCACGATAAAAGGAAAAGGTTAAATAGAGTTATAAAACACTATTGTGCAACCCATATATGAGGCACTTTGACCAAGTAAAAAGAACAGGTGTAAAGTCCACACTCGGGTGATGGGAAGAAAAATAGTTTCCATTTGCTTTGAACTCCAATGTACCATCTTTAACGAACTTTTATTTGAAACATTGTAATCCAAACAACAAGTTAGAAACCACTAGCCAAGTTGTGGCATTTTGGGAAAGCATTAGAGTTGGTTTCATAGACATATTTGCAATTGTATTTTGCACAACACCCATGGTTGGAAAGGAATTCAAAAGTGGCATCAAATGTAGCTTACTTTTAGCAAGCAACTTCTATCCATTTTTATATGAATAGAGAGCATCAATACAGTATTTGGTTTCCCATTCATTTTGAAATAATTTTTCATATTTATGAGTTTGAAAGTAGAATATTTGTGAGATTGAGAGCAACATATTTGTGAGTTTGAGAGAATTGAGTAGTTGTTTTAGTGTGAGGAAAGGTTGAGTTGAGAAACGAAGAAAGAGGAGGCAGTAGGTAGAGCCATTGTGCATTGAGCAAGGAATTGCAGGATACTCGTTTGGAGCTATATTATTCCAGGCATGCTTAAGATATTTCTATCTCTTTCTCTTTTTAATTATAAAACTAAGTTTGAATATGGTTTGAAAGTGTTTGTGTTATCATTGTGTCCATACTATTGCTATTGGATAGTTTATGAGAGCTTGTACATTTAGCTAGATTATATATAAGTTGGATTGGGGAATCTAAATAGTATGATAAGTAATTATCTTGATTATATTGCTTGATTAACAAAGCAAAGAGAAGCTAAATAGGGTAATAGGTTAATATCCTAGTAATTCAAAGTTGTATTTGTATTATTTGTATGGGTTATGTTTATTTTCATTGAAAGGGATTGGAATCCTAATAGAAGTATTATGCCATTACTATCTAGGGAATGATGTTATTTTATGAAATACCTTTATTTGGTAGTTTAACCATGGGTGGAGAAATTATGTTCTTGATTTCTTATAACCCTTGAAAGTAGGAGATTAGTTTATTCCCTAGGGTTATGGTATACACTTGAATAAGAGTTTATATCATTTTTCAACAAGAGGGTTAGAACATGTATTAGAAGTAAATACCTCCTCACTATCTTGGAATGATACTATCATATATTTTGACCAAAAGGCTATATTAATACCTATTCATTGTATTCTAATATTAGAGAAGAGGACTATATGTCTCAAAAAACCAAAGTCATAATGCGAGGAGATTTTAAGGTGCAAAAGCATAGACTCCTCTCAAGTAGAAAATATTCTCCAAATTAGATATCAACTTATCATACATTTTTAACATGAGAAACTATGTCTTATATTGAAGGAAAAGATATATGATTATCTATGTACATACAAATGTAGGTACCTTATATAAATGATGCAAAGTATAACTTGGAAAGAACCATGAGGAAATTGGAGATTAGTCAAATGGTTCTTAGTTGAATTATTAAAATTTAAATAACTTATTATGTTGACTTATTATTGGACATTACTATGAACATAAGATTTTATATGATATTCAATGTCAAGAATAACCAGATTGGTTATGGCATCCTAGAAGGATGGAGCCATACTAGGTATGACAAAAAAGAGTCTGAAACTCAATATGAAGAAGTAATCTTAAAATCAAGTTTAATTATGGATTATTATACATATCAACATATTGTCAATACTTTAGATTGAGACCAGGTGTGTCTAGTCGGTGACATGGTGTCATCAATATTAATTGATTGTGTATAAAGTAAGAGAGTAGTTACTCCCATGACTAAAAGGAAGAACTTGAATAAGAGGTCATTTCTAGTTCGATATTGTTACGGGTATGTAACAAGGTATTCAAGAGGTTGGATAAAACCTAATTGATCAGTTAAATCATTATTTGTATGCCATAACTTTGAATGAAATATTGTTTATATTTAAACCTTGGGGTCAAACCAAGGTAAGGGTTATTCATAGGTTAGTAGAGTTTTCAAGTCAAGTAAGGGGGTGGGTGAACATATGACACTACTTCATAGAAAGTGGATTTATTATATATATGAAAAGTTTGGCCAAAGTAAGTGTAGAAGTCATTGCATACACTTTGTCATTTCATTGTGCCAGGATTTCATAGCTAGTCAAGAGTGTCATACATATTTGGCGAGTAACCATAGTTGTATGACCATACTAGTTATGTAGGACACACCACCATACTCAGGTAGGTATTATTGGAGGTTTCCATACCAAACTCTTTGTTGAAGGGTAGGGCCATTTTCCAGCTAGGAAGATGTGTGGGGGACTGCTATGTCTGTGGTTTGAGGAAAAGTGCTTGGGTAATGCTCTCCCTCTTGCAATCGACAACCGAGGCTTATGGAATAGAAGAACTATGATCTAGTTGGACACCTTGACAATTGAACTCTTGTAAGTTATGAATTTTTCTATGAACATGATCATGAATCAATTGTAATCGATGTTTGAAAAGACGAGTTGCATCTAACTGGAATTATGTAAAGTTATTTCATTTATGCATTGATATGTGGAAATTATTTATGCAATGTAAAATTATGTTATTGAAACTATTATATTATTGAAAAGGAAAAATTTCATTTTCTATTTTTGGAAACTCATGTTATTCACTTTCTGAGTTAAAACATAGGTGAAAACTGTTGAGTAAACATTGGGTATGTTATAGCATTGAGCTAAGTATGTGAGCATGGTAAAATGATCTATAGTTAAATATTTGATTCTAAAACCTACTTGTCCCTTTTCTCTCTTTCCTTTTTTATTTTCCCAATTGCTAATTTTATATTTTATCATAATCCAAAAAAGATTTACAAAGAGAGGTTTGACCATGATAGTTTGTGTAGTGTCATAAATTATGACCTTTGACAATTTCACACTATGTTTTTCTCCCCCTAAATTATTGAACCTAACTAAGCACCTAATCTCCTAAATTATGCATTTGGGGCCCATTTTTACCATTTCCTAAGAAATTGCAAACATTGAACAAATGCATCCAATTGATATTTTTCCCTCAACAGTTAATATTCTAGAAAATAGGGCCAAGACCCATACACCCTAGGGCGTATGTGTCCCCCTATTTTTTGGGGGACCAATTTTGTATATGTTGGTGTTGATATTTTAACATTGGGATTTAATTTTCAGGAAATTAGAGAAATATCTATAAATACCTAGTCTTTTCACCATTCAAAACTAGAAGGAAAATTTATGATCAATAGCACTATTAAGCAATTCAAGAGAAACATTTTAGAGATTTATTGCAACAATTCAAGATCCTAACACCATTTCAAATATTATGTGAGTTAATATGTGTTTATGTTATCATTGTTTGTGAAGGCTAACCCTTGTTGTAGGTCTTCAAGCAATTCGAGCAATCAAACAAGAAAGTTCTAAGACCTTGAAGTGATGTGCATAACTTGAGTCCTGCAAGGAAGCCATTGAAGGTTGGTGAGTTGTAGCACTTTTTGATTCATCATTCCTCCTTATCATTCATCCTTTGTTATCATTGACATTTCTATTGTGGAAGTGGAACACTAACATGGGGTTTGACCAAGACAAGCCCCTAAATGGCATAACATTTCTTCTCTTTGTGAATGTGTCGATTTCAGGTTTAGAGAGGATTGAAGGAATCTTGAAGGTAATTTTTTCATTGTTGCATTTGAAGCCCTGCATCTTATCAACTAACAAAAACTCACCTACAAAATTATCTGACAGTGATTCAACAACTTTGCAAGCAAAAATGAAGACATTAGATCTAACATTAGAGGATTGCAAAAATTTGAGCAGAATACCCCTAGAAGGACTGGGATGCCCTATGGTACCTATGCCATCCTACAATGGCTGAAACCATTTTTTTTGGATAGGTACACAGTCCTTTGCACTTCCCAAATCTGCCTGAAATTCACTATTTCAATTTATCAGTTGTCAGATTCTTGCAATTTTCATATTAGGGCATATAGTCTAATTAGGTTAGTGAAAGAAAATCAATTCCAATCCATTCCAAGACTCAATGAGATGTAAATCCAGGTCTAATTGGATCACCTTCATCGTTGAAAGTTATTCTAAACACCTTGTTGATCTCCATCTTAATGAAACCCTAGAAAGAGTTCTTTAATCTTATTGTTCTAAGAATTTAGAGTTAGGACCACCTTTTTTATGTTTAATTTTGGTGAACTTGACATTTTGACATAATAAGCCTTCTAAAATTTCACCCTAGATCTAGTTTTTGCATTACATTATTTTGCATTATTAATTCAAGGTTTTATTTTTGTATCATAAAAGACACAAAAATTCAAAGAATTGCATATCATATTGCATCATAGGTAGTAATAGGCTTTGTCTTAGTCATATTAGATCAAATCTACA
Organism: Sequoia sempervirens; assembly: GCA_007258455.2. Lineage (NCBI taxonomy): Eukaryota > Viridiplantae > Streptophyta > Pinopsida > Cupressales > Cupressaceae > Sequoia > Sequoia sempervirens. The sequence continues at coordinate 120,610 of VDFB02024874.1, forward strand.
TTCAAATTGCATTCATTAGGTTTGAAATTGTTCATTGCATCCATTTAGCATCTTTCATTTAGGTCAAAAAAGTGTAAAAAGTGTATGGTTTAGTTTCAAAATTGCATCAAAATCATCATTTTTAGATTTTGGCATTCTAGAATTAGTCAATTATTGCATCCTAGCTCTAAAAATTACATTCAAATTTGTCAAAACATTTTCAATATTGTTGCACACTTGTATGTTGAATCACATTAGCATAAGTTCAACAAATTTTGGAAGAATAAATTTGTTAAACCTGTTTGTAATCAGACCTAGAATCCTTTAGCAGTGGCTTACATGATCAAACTTTGAAATTTAAGACACCCTATCTAGGACTCAGAATCCCTTGGGCACCTCTGTCTTGCTACTGGTGGCTCAAAAAAAATTGCACAGATCTTTGTCTCTGTATTTTTGGTTTATTTTTGCCTGCTAATTTTTTATTTGAAATTTTGAAAAGTCGCAATTGCATGTCTAAGAAAGGTGTTAGTTTCCTTAATTTGTAGCAAATATGGGGAAAATTGTTGTATTTTAGTAGGAAAATTGTTTACATCATACATTCTCATTGCAAAAATATTTTTTGTTCATAATTCATGTTCTATTGTCAAATCTTGTTAAACATTTCAAAGAATTTTTGTTACAAGCATGTCACAATGAGTTTATTTCCCCTCTTTTTATTGTTTTCCATTGATCCCTCTCCCACTATCTCTCCTATGTGTGAGGTTATCTTGGTGAAAGAGAATATAATATTTGACAATCATGACAATCATGTTTGTTCTTCTCTCAATATCTATCATATTTGTTAAGAAGGTATCTTGTGTTAGAAGATACAATCATTGAGCATCATGATAATCTTGTTTGTCTCTCTCCCCAGGTACCTCTCCTACTTGGGAAGATATTGCTAGAGAAGAGGCTGAAATCATTGATACATTTATAGATTACATAAATGAAGATGCTAAGGTGACATTAGATCCCCCTCGATAGAATATCATCAACAAGAAGTTAAATCCATTGAGGTTATGAATACACAAGGGGCTATTAGATCTCCTCTCATTATTGGACCTCCTAAAACTCCTTTTAGACCTCATAAAAATCCTTTAATTATTGGACCTCCTAAATTTCATGGCCATATCTTAAGCTTTGCAAAACAACTTACTAGTAATCATGTGATGAAGCAACCAAGTTGTCATATTGTTGCTCACACATATAATGCTAGGAATAATAAGCAACCAAAACAAACTCCAACATCCATTCCATTACCTCAACCATATCTCCTACCCGCACCTAACATTTTGTATCATAGTGGTAATTAATTTGATCTTGTTGAACAACTCTGTAACACTCCTACTAAGATATCCTTGTGGGATTTGATTCAAACATCACCTATTTATCATGGTATGCTTCAAAATTCTTTGAAAAAAGTTTTTATCCCTCCTAGTGTGCAATCAACCGATGTAGCAACCTTAATTAAGGGTATGAATTCAGGTAATGTAGATATTGTCTTTCATCAAAATGAATTACCCCCCTTGGAAAGGAAAAAATAAAATGATGCTTTGATGATATTGACTAGTATTAACAAGATTGGGATTAGGTGTACCCTTATTGATAATGGTTCAAGGATTAATTTTTGTAGTGTTAACGTTTTGGATAGGATTAGAGAAAACAAGACTAAAATTTAACCAGATGGGTTGTCTATCTATGGCTTTGGTAATATGGGAAGACAACCACTAGGTGTAATAATATTATTTGTCAAAGTTGAGAAGGTTGTATTGCAAACTCCCATCCATGTCAATGCCTCATGATATTTCATATAATCTTCTTTTGGATAGACCACATATTCATGAAATGAAAGGAGTTCCTTCAATACTTTATCGTTTAATGAAATACACATGCCACAATAAGGTTTACACGATAAAATTTGATCCTAAGTTTGAAAATTATTTACAAATTGAAACAAGAATGACAAATCCTCTTAGCACATTGACACCAACTACAAAAGTGGAACCTTTATAAATTAATGATGATCCTAATTGTCTTTCATCAGTGACAAATTTATTGGATGATGATTAGGGATTGTTATATTTCACACCTACATTCATGGGGGAATATAATATTACACAATAAAAATTGTGAAAAGAAAAAGAAGCCGCAATGGTATCAACACAATCTATCATTGAATCATCCATAACTACTAGCAAGGAGGAAAACACAAATTACACATCCACCTATGATGAAATTGATTATGAGAAACCACCTTCTTTGAAAGAAATTAAATCCATTTATGGAAGAGGTTATAAAATTTTAAAACAATTGGGTTATAATGGAAAAGGATGTGGTATAAAAGAACAAAGTATTTGTGTCCCCATAGAGCCTAACATGCAAGAAACAACAAGAGGTCTTGGCTATTGAATAGTATTAGTTGTTTCTCCTTCCCATGTGGTAGTTGCAGTATCATAACATACTCACTACCATGCATGGGGGTATAAACTCATATTTATAAAATCATATTTCATCTCACAAGGAGCATCATCATCCATTTTTGTTCATCTTTGTCCCTATGCTTGGGGGAAAGGAGTTATGTAGCCTTGTGTTAGGTGTGTTCCTTTTAGAAAGGGATCCCTCTCTATCTCCTTAAAATGTTAGTGTAGCAAGTACACTAACATTTAATGGGGGAACATATAGTCCCCCGCTCATTGTTTATATAAGAAATGATCCCTTCTTAGTGATGATAGCATGAATCTCCTAGGAAGTATGACCTTGTCAATCAAAGTGTAGCCTTCTTGATCTATGTGAGTCTCCTTTTTGGTGATATTGGGATTGATTTCCTCTAATTGTGTGACCTTTCTTGGCATATTACTTTCCCCTTGATGGTAATGTTATGGCTAGTATTCTCTAAGGTGTGAGTATTCTATTCCATGATTAGTCCTCTCTTGGTGGTGATGTCATGTGTGATATTCCATAAGGTGTGACCTTTCATGTATTGAGGAAAGCCCCTTTGTTGTTTTGTAAATCACCTTTTGTGGTGGTGTTGTTATAACACCCCTTGAGGTTTTGGCCTCATCTTGTCATTGTTTATGTGCCTCCTTAGGCAAGTTCATGCCCCCCTAAGATGATTTTTATTCATCCCCTATGACATTAAACTTTGTGCACCCCCTGAGGTGAGTTTTGTTCATCCCTCGTGATGTTAAACTTTGTGCACCTCCTAAGGTGAGTTTTATGCGCTCCCTAAAGCGAGATTTTACAAGATAGTTCATGGATTCAACATAATGGAGCTTATTGGGTCATGAACTTGAGCACCCCTATTTTTAACATGGCCACCTAACATAACACAACTTGCTTACCAATGGAGCTATTTTTTTAATGAGTGTCTAGAATAGTGCATCTTGCTAGCCCTGTGAAACCCATCATATTGCATGGATACCTAGCATAACATAACTTGCTAGCTAGTAGATCTGTGTGGCCCATGAGTGATTTTGCATAACAAAACTTGCTAATCCTCATTGGAGCATTCCTTTATTCGATGGATGACATTTGGTATTTGAGACAATTTAAGACTGAGGTATCTTTGCCTTATTGACTCGTATCCATTTAGTACTAACCTTGTGATTTAGTGTCTTTTGTGTGTGTATTCTTCATGTTTAAATTGTGTTTGTGTTCATTTTGTTATCATATATATGTTATGTCATGTGTTTTTTTCATGTATGTTTATCCATGTTGTCTTGCTACATATCATACATGTGTGCGTTCCTTTGTGCTTATGTTGGTTTTGTAGACACTGAAAAATGTCTTAAATGATATCATAAACTTGAATCAGGTATACTAACATCATTTTCTCTTGAAAATCATCCTCTTTTCGCTTAAGTAATTGAATTAGCCTAGCTAATTAATTAATTGCATCATTTTTGTCTATTAACTTAATTCACCCCCTTTCACACTAACATTTCATCTCATTAAATTAAATAAATCAAACTATTTAATTTAATTCCCCAAGTCATCTTAATTAATTAAATAACCCTAAGTTATTTAATTAAATATCATTTCACCTTTCCCACTTTCATTAAATCATTTAATTTAATGAAAATCCCTTTATTCCTCTAAAATCCCCTAATTGTATGATTAAACTTTGTTTAATTAACAATTAATCTAATTTTCCTCCAAAAGGGGAATATTCCCATGGAACATTCCTTACCCCCTTTTTGCATAATTAAAGCTTTGTTTTAATTTTCAAAGTATCTTTATTCCTCACTCATGAGAATATTCTCTCTCCTCCAATCATTTGAAAAAGGGATATTCTGACTTGGCTTCTTGAGCAAGCTACTTTGTGACCTATGTGTGCAGGTCAAAAGTGTGTTTGTTTGGAAAATATGGGAACCCTTGATTAAAATATCATCTTGCATTCTCACCCGTTGATAATAATCCATGATCCATGCATCTTCTTTCTTTCATCCTTGACCATTGATTGATCTTTTTGATCTCAACCCTTCATTTCCCATTTGCTCTCCTATAAATAGAACACTATTTGGAGACAAATGGATCCATATTTCAATTGAAAACTTATGTTGTTGAATTCACTCACACTCACACTCATACTTTACTCACATTTAGCATATTTTAGTTCATTTTTAGTTGCATATTAGTTTTAAGCTTACATTAATGGCTTCCATGCATCCATCTTAGCTTGTTTATAAATTAGGGTTTTAATATTTTAGCTTAAATATCACTTAGATTAGCTTAGATTTTGCATACTTAGATCATTTTTAGCATAAAATCATGTTAATTTAGCTTGCATCATATTCAATTTAGCATAAATCATGTTTCAATCCACAAATCACAACAGTTTCATTGATTATCTTCAATAGAATTGATTGAAATAGGATCATTGATCATGGGATTGGGAAAGGGTCGTCGTTTCACATCAACGACACCAATTCCAAAATGCGATAAGTTTCAAATGGGTTAGAGTATGCATTTAATTGTTTTTCGTAGTTTGTAGTGTTCAATTTAAATAAATGTTTTAGTTTAACTTTCAATTTGAATGATCTTGTTTAATATTGAGTATTAGTGGTTATGTTATGCTTCAATTCATCATGGATCAAGCGTAATCGGCCTCATAATAATAACCTTAGTCAACATTTTGGCGCTAGGAGGGAAAATCATCAATTTGATCAATTTCTATCTCAAATTTTGTTCATTTTGACTTTTGCAGGAAATAGGGACGCTCAACTCAATTTCAGCGACACCTTTGTAGGGCCTCGCCATATAGCAACATTATTTCCATTTCAAACAATGACGCCTATTAAATTCATTGACATTGATTAAACAGACAACGATGCTAATGTAATATAGAGGTATCAAAGATTTACAAATGGAGACACCTGATCAAATTGCGACGCTATCACGCTCTCTAGTTTTTTCTGCAGAGCGATGCCCTTATTCACCAAAGCAACACTATTGCAAATAGCAATGCCCAATTTGGGTAAGAAATTTTACGATCATTTTTTCAGCACGTGCTTTACTTTTCTTGATTTGTCAAATTACTAACACACTTCTAAAATTGTTCTGGTTGTTAGAGTAACAGGGTTTTGTAGGTTGGACGACATGGAGCTAAAGTGAAGAAAGCATTTTCATCTTAAGATTTTGTGATTGTAACAAGCGTTTAACACTTTGGGGCAATTATAACCCACTTTCTTATGCTTTTTACTTTATGCTGTAGGACCTCACTAAATTTCATTTGGGTTTAAAATGAACACTCAACTGGGACTAAAATTGAGCCCTCATTTCATCATCTTCTTTTGGGTTTAAAATTGAACAAGGCAACTTAACATTTTGTTTGGTATATAAAATGAAGTCATCTTAGCTATAGGGGTTAAAATTAATGAGTGTTTGTTGTTTTTTCATTTACATCTTTGTTATTGAATGCATATGTAATTCTCTCGCACCATTCAGTGACCTTGAGAAACAAAAATATTCCTTAACACTTTGTATAATTACCTACATGTTTCAATTTGGATTAAAACTGAACCCCTTGCTAGTGTAGGGAAAAGGCGTGGCATGTGTTCTCTCTTTTTTCATACAAACATGGATGATCGAACTACGAACGTACTTCCTTGCTATTTTTTTTATCTTTAGAGGGCCTACCTCCCCACTTCAAAAGGAGGGAACGACCCAAGCAATAACGAGCTAAAGCCAAGTTCTTCCAAACCGCTATATAAATGTGTGGTTGCGATGAAAATTGTGATCAATGGGAAGTGGCACGTGATAGCTCTCCCCTAGTATATTTATGATGCAAAACTCCCTTGTTCTAAGGGTTGGGAGACCTCTTGAGGGAGTTTATCATAGTATCCCCTAAACTCGATGCCCTTACTAGAAACCTTTGTGTAGAAGCCAAAATCCTTAAATACTTGTTGGTGCAAGAATAGTCATTTTGAAGCTGCCCCGCATTTGTACCACTCGTTGTTGAAATAGAAAATCCTTAGGATCTTAGGATCTTAAGGATTTTGAGATTTGGTGGTCCCAAGAAGTGTGTGCCATGGAGGGGAGCCAGTGTCGCCAAATCTCTAACTGTACACAATGTCTTAGTGTTTGGAGAAATACGAGTGGGGACTCAACAAGTATGGCCATTTCAAACCTAGGATTGTAAAAATAATTGAGTCAGTTTAATACATTGCTTGGTCCCAAAACATTATAAACAAACATTCAGTATCTTCCTCAAAATTTCAAACACTTTGGCTCAAATATGGATATCTTTTAAAAAGCCTTGATATTACTGCTTGTCCTAAGGATTCTATCCTTAGAGATTTCTAAATATCTTGACTTATATCTCAATCCATATTTTCTAAAGACAACATAGGAAATTATGGCTTCAACCTCATGATTCTCACAAAATGGACATTGTGAAAGTAATGATGTTTTGGATATAAACATTTAGTTTGAAAAACTTAATCAAGACAAGTGATTGTGGTAAAATAAATTCACTTAAGCAAGACAAATTGACAATTGAATCCCACATGACTATTTGGAGATCAATTGCTCCCATTGAACAACCTGATCTTGTAGGTGCTATCATTCAGCCAAACTTTGAACTCATTAATGGAGAACAAACCAATCTCATTAATAGTTTGAGAACTTCACTTTTGAAACTAAAGAAACACCTATGCAGTGGAGAAACACAACAACCATTTTAGATGAAAAAGAGGAACAAGCTAATATTGAGGCTGGAAGGCCCACATTACCACCACCCATGAGGAAATAAATATCTTCCTTTCTTCCATAAAATTGAAATTTTTCTAAATGATATCACGCAAAGTTAGGATCCCTAAAGTAAGGTCTATAGGTCATCATTTTAGACTTAGGCATCTTAGTCCAAAAGCTCTAAAGAAACACCTTTGGGAATTTCACGGAACTAGAACTAGGTTGGTATACAACTTCTATAAACGTGCTTCAAGGCACAATCCAAACTTGTATTCCTTCTATTACTATCAGAATCCTAGTCTTTTCCAACGTTTCCAATTTCTCACATAATCATGATCTTGAACTCCCCTAAATGATCTATCACACAATCAAAATCCATAGGGGAAGATCTACATGTCACCATTACAGACATAGGTATTGTTATCCACTGAAATTTGCACCCTATTGAACCTGATGTTCAACATCTCAGTGTAACATGGGAAGACCTCTAAAGCTGTGGATTTCTTGTAGACAGAGGTCAACCTCCAGAGAAGGCCAGCTTCCTATGGTGTCACCTAAACTACTGATTTTGTAAAGGAAAAAGGTAGAAGGAGAATACTTAAAAAGTAAAACTAATGCGAACATTATTTCTATGGTGATACACCTAAACGTAATAAGAGCTATGAACATTCAGACTGGCATACACTTGAATAGGGATGACTGACATTGAACTGCACAACGTGTTACCGTAAGTTTATGCATGAATATTTCGTAAAAAGGTTGACTTGCATACGCTTTTAAGAAGGAAAGGTAACTTTCACAAATCAAAAGGGTCATATACAACTTTAAAACACAATTTACAACCTGCATAACCATACTTTTGTAGAAAAGGCATAATACATGAGACAAAGCTACAGGAAAATAAAAAAGATCTCACAAATAACTTGATCAATCACCTAACAATACACGATGCTGCAAGAACAAGAAGGCAAAATGAGACAATCACTGGTATCCAAGGTAAAAGTTGTATGTCATGCTCCAAATTCCAAATGAGTTACAAAGCATACATCAGCTGAGAAAGGATTTGAGAAAAAATCACTAACTCTCCATAATGCATAATCTGAAACTCCCTTTTACAAAGAGGCAAAAATTCCATATATACTAAAAGTGTCGGCCCCTGCCTTAGGGCTTACAAAAATGCATCAGTTTTTGAACACGTCGGCCCTCAGATCTTTTGGAATACAGTAAATTTTGCATTCAATATGCATCCCTCTGTCCATGTCGGTGAAAAGATCACCCTCAAGAGTGGCCTTCAGATCTTTTGGAACAATCACATTAACTTGTAGCCCTCGTGTCCGCCCTCGAAACTCGTTAGAGCTGCTTTGAATGTTTCTGAGTGTTATCATAAATTTTGATCTTCCTGGCACCAATCAAGCTGCCAACAGTTCACTTGTAGCTTCCTCTGATTGGTTGAATAGATGCCACGTGGGATAGCTAGACGGTCAAAGGTTATTCCTGCAAAGTTGCATGTCGGTGAGACACTAGTCATGTCTCCCCGATGCCACAATGCTCCACAGCAGCTATCAGCATAACTTACCACTGTCGGTGAGACCTCCTAGTGAGCCACAAGAGTCAGACCGATATCCCCTTTGTCATCGCCCAGACTATCGGCAAGATATATCGCTTTCAGCAAGAGGTCTTGCCGAAAGCATCTGACAGTAGATAGCATTCCAACTAGACCATCGGCAAGAGTCTCGGCGATGCTCAGCACGAACACACCGATCGACAAGACCATCAAGTTAGTACAAGGCCTCAGTGAGCTCCGATATCCACTACCCCTTTGGCGAGACCACCATAGGTCGGCAAGACATCATACCAATCCTCCAAGAGTTATACCGTTGTGCTCTTCTGTCAGCGAGACATTCGCATTTGACAGGACATCATAGCGAGTTCAAAACACTACATCGAAGGCACAATCCTTCGGCGAGACTCCATTGGGTCGGCAAGACATCTCCCCGATGACACCTCCTTTCGGCGAGACTTCGATCATTTCGGTGAGACTCCACCCTATCGGCGAGACCTCACCCCGAACACATCCTTCTTCAATGGGGCTTCCTCTAGTTGGCAAGATGTTATGTCGAACCCAAAAACTTTCGGCCAGACTTCCGCCTTTCGGCGAGACATTACAGCGAGCCCCAAACTTCTCCCCGATGCCGGCCATTTCGGCAAGACTCCCATGTGTCGGCAGGACCTCTCCCCAATGACACCCTTCTTTCGGCGACGCTAGCCTTGTGCACAAGGATCGGCGTGACTTCTTTCCAAGCAGAGATATACATAAAAACTCCTGGCAACTGAAATTTCTGGGCGACCGGTGTATTTCAAATGAATAGAACCATACTACCAGTTGGCAAGACATCCAGCTGGTCTCAGCGACTGTCTTCCTCAGGAGTTTTATGCCAAATTTGACTGAGGCAGGATTTCCAATAGACTTCCTTGTGAAATAGCATCAGATGAAGACCCTTCCAATGAAAACCGAACACTTGCACGTTGGGCTCAACCCTTATGGGAGCCACATTTAATCCACGTGCTGAATTTAAAACATAATTTTCCCCTGATTGAGCCCGCGGGTGAAAATTGGGTAACATTTTTGGTGACCTCAGCTGGATGTTTGCTTGCTAAACATGAAAACCAGTAGCCTAAACTTGTCCATTGGGCATGAAGTCCATTTTTGTGTTCTACTTTGACTCAGAAAACTGTAACTCGACTTCAAAACAAACAAACAAACTGAAAGGAAACTACTGCAACTCTGTTGAAGACAGAATTTGAAAAACCAGGTGTAGCAACTGCACTTTATTGAAAGAAAAACAATATTGGAACGAAAATGTGCCACGGGGCACTTATTGAAAGTAAAAATAAAAAATTCTACCCTACCCTACACTAACCAATAAGAAATTGGTCAAACAAAACCATTCACATGATGATTGAAATAGCTGCCCTTTCTACTCAATATGCAATGACTCTCAAGCTTAATGGCAGCTGAATAAAGATGGTACACTGAAAAATGTTTAAAAATGCAATGCACTGCCTCATGAAAGAGGGTAACAAGTTCACTTACCTCGTTAAACTGATCATATGCATTTATATTCAAAGGAGGATAAGTAAATTGAACACACTCTTTTTCAACTGCAAGTACATCCTTTATGCCACTTTCAGCTTTGGCTCCATGTGTGAGTGCTTGATTAACCAATTAAACTCCATCTGGGCTAAATCTCTGATCAGATAGCCCCTTGTAAAGACAAAAGTTGAGCTCTCCTTGCTAGTCTCTTGTCCATTCACTGTTGTTTTATAGCCTTGGCTGGAAAATTCTAACCCCTGTGACTGACTGAGTGAGAAAAAAGAAGCTTCTTCAATAAGCTCGAGTTGTTCATGATTAACTTCATCAAGAGGTAATAGTTCAGCACCCAAATTAGTACAAAAAGCTTCTAAATTGTTCCAAAACATATCCTCTTCAATGTCTTCTTTACATTTATGAACAAAAAGAATAATTTCAGGCCTAATGCAGTTCTCAACTAGCTTTGATAAAGCATCAAAATCACCCTCTTTGCAAAATAGTAAGTCCAGTTCAGGGACTTGTTCAACTTGATGGGTATTTTCATGCACATCAAAATGTGGCTCTCCCTGAACAATGCTACTTAAACCTCCTTGTTCATGAGTAAAGACTTCAAAATCACCTTCACCTTTATGCAACAATAAATCAACATTACCTCCATCAACCTCATGTTGGTCCAATTCTTCATCCCTGTCAATGAAGTAAGGCAAATCATCAAATGAGAAGATTAACTCTGCCTTCTGATTCTTAGGTATGTTCATTACAGCAAGCTGCTCAACCTGATTCTCCTCACCTTCTTGCAAAAGTTTAGATTCCTCATTTTCCAGTGTTGAGCAAAACTCGGCAATAACCTCCTCTCCATCAAGCTGAGAGAATAGAGATAGTCCCTTATTCCAAGCTATAAATTGACCTTTCTCAACAGCTACTTCCATTTTGTCCTCTTATCATCCAACTTGAACTTGAGAGATTTCCTCCTGTCAAATTATTTGTTGCAACAATTGATGACACTTAATGGCTAAATGCAAAAGATTCACATTCTTAAGCTTTTCCTAGAGGATTAAGTTATCTTGATCAATAAGTTGCTCCTCCTCTGCCTTCTGAACATTAGAGCTTAGTTCCATTTGAATGTTTGATAATGGAGTCTCACAGGGTTGAACGCATGTTCCCTTCCAACTTGGAATTTCAAAACTAGAAGGCTGACTTGAAAACTCAGAAAGTAAGTTTTGCTTAAAAATTGAAAATTTGGACCTGGGAATCTCCTCCTGAATAGGTTGTTCAGGAACATGGAAGGTTGATTGAAACTCCTTCTTTTGTTTTTTTGCAAGTAAGTTTTTCATTTGCTCTTCTTTAGCTGCAACTTGTCTAGCAGCAACCTCCTGTTCATACTCTTGGACCTCCATATCCTGTTGATGTTGAATATAAGCTTGACAAGCAAGCTCTTCCTCCTGCACAACAAACTCTTTCTCTCTCTTACTATCATCCATCTGCCTTTGGAAATCAAGCAATATCTTATCAATATCGCTAACTCCCTTATTATCATTTTGGGGCTGGTTATTGAAACTACCATGTTGCTTTTGTGTAGAAAAGAGTTCTTGTGGTTGAATCTGAGCATATGTTGGGTGACATTGAGATTGAGTAGGAGTGGGAGGGTGGGAGGCATGATAAAAATGCTGGAACTCTATTGCAACAGGGTCATTTGGAATAATGACAACAGATTGTTCTATATAATATGGTCGATAAGAGGACATATATGCAAGGTTTTCATGGAATGGAGGGTGAAAGGCCATATTCCCCTAAAAACCTGACATCTCTTTTCCATTCAAATTAGATTTCCTTCCAAAAAACTTAAAACATGTGAGCACTTGAGCTACTGAAACCAGAAAATTTCCACACTCGGAGTCGCCAGGTATGTGATTGAACCTACTTGCAAGAGGCTGAAACTACCATTGTACACACCAAACAACAGTAATATAAGGACAAGAGAGACTGAAAATTAGTTCTCAGTCCCACCGGGCGTGCCAAAACTGTTATACATTGAAATTTGCACTCTGTTGAACCTGATGTTCAGCACCTCAGTGTAACTCACTAGGGAAGAACTCAATGAACGCCAAACCTTTGAAAATTTAGCTCCTATATCCCCATCATTTGTTGCACAAAATTTGACACAAGGCTCTTCAACTCCATCACTAGGGCTACATCAAACCTACATTCCTAGTATTGCAACAAGCCTTGCCAAGGATTTTAGCCATTCTCTTTCCTTTGAAAGTGGCACACTTGTGGGTACACTTGAAACCAATCCTCCATCTCACAAGGCCACTTGGACACCTACTTTTGGGGCTCCGCCCATCCCTAAAGATCCTAAATATCCATACACACCTCTTGAATTTCATTACTCCACCACAACTTCCACATATTGAGGAAGTTCCTCTTCATCCATACCTATGAGTACCACAAGTGTGCCTACCATCACGCAAAGCAGTGCGGATCAAGTATCTCAAAACAATGCACAAGGGCATGTCAGTACTATACCACAGATTCAACCCTTAAAGTAGAAAGGGACATCCTTACCTAATCCTCCAATTAGTTCATCAATACCATTGGTTTCACAAAACACATCCATCCCATCCATTATCAAACCATCTCGAAGCAATCCCTTGGTAAAAAATCCTATCAACGCAGGTAATACATTATCTACATCCCTAACATAAGGGAATCCTCAAGACATGGGACAAGGAAACCTTTTTAATTAATGGACTCAAGGTCCTAGTGTGTCATTTCCATCACATAATCCCATGGAACATCCTCATTCTTTCCCACAGTCGTCTTTACTATGCAAAATCAAACAAGATCTCAAACATACATTCCTCCACCTCAATCCACTATCTTACAACGAATGTTTAACCAAGGGAATCCCCAACATCTCATCACCATTCCATTACCCACTCAAAACATCAATATCCATAATCCTCCACCGATGTCCCAACAACCACCTAATCCCACATTGCAAGCACACACCTTAGCCTTACAACAAGCACAACAAGTCTATCATCAATCCCTAGTGGCACAACAACAACAACGACAACGACAAGCAGCCCTAACGACACAAAAACAACAAGAAATAGCCCTACCGACACAACAACAACAAGTAGCCCTAGCAGTAGAACAACAACAAGCAGTCTTAGCACAACAACAACAACAACAACAACAAGCAACCTTAGCAACACAACAACATCAAGCCCATCAAGCAACTTTAGTAGCACAACAACAACAGTAGGCATAACAACAAGCCCTAGTGGTGCAACAACAAAAATAAGCCTTACTACCTCAACAGTATGCCCAACAACAACAATAGGGTTCCTCATATAATCCTCAATCTCACATCATCAATCCAAATGTGTTAGGAACATATACATCAATACCCCAATCACCTTCATAGAATCCTACGACAACATACACCCCATACAATACATCATTATATCAAAATCCCACATACAAATCATCCATCATCCCACCATATGTTCCTCCACCAAACTTGCAAGATGATCTAGCATCACAATTTAAGGTGCTATCACAAGAAATACATGACCTTCGCATGGGCAAGGCAAAGAATCCATACACAAAACTTGTGTCCATATCCATTTGACCGAAACATCGCAATGGTACCATTCCCTCCTGGTTTTGAAATCCCCAAATTTGATAAATATAAAGGGAGAGGAAGTCTTGTGGACCATATCAAAGAGTTTAACGTCATGTGCGTGGAGGTGGCTTACAATGATTCATATTTAATGTTCCTCTTCCCTCGAAGTTTAACAAGTCCTGCTATGGATTGGTTTTCTCATTTGCCTCTTGGTATCAAAACTTTTCAAGAAATTACTAATAAATTTATCAATATTTTCTTCTTGAATCTTGACATGGATGTCAGTCTAGAGGAATTGTACACCCTTAGACAAAACAAAGGGGAAAATTTTGCTAATTTCTTGCAATAGTGGAGACAAAGAGGTAGTAAAAGCAAGTGGCCTCTTCCTAATGAACAACAAGTGGGAATCATCATAGAAAATCTAGATCCAGATCTGTCATTCCACTTGAAAAAGCATTGTATCACATCTTATGACGAGCTTGTCCCTAGAGCCCTTAACATCGAGAGAGCGTTAATCTCATGGGGAAATACTCAAGCTTACAAAGACAACCACCCACCAACTAGTTCAAACAAAAAGCCTCATGTCTAGGCTAAGAACAAGAACATAACAAATGATGGCGTGGTAGATGCTAAGGTATTCCTAAGTACTCCTAGACCAAATAATAATCAAGTTGCTAACATCCAACCAACCGTGCAACAAACAACACCTCCTCAGGACAATTAGATCAACAACACCGACATGCAACAAAGGCAAACCCCTAACAAGAACAACTATCCCAAACGCAAGTACACACAGTTATCCAAACCCATCGAAACTATCATAAAAAACTTGGTAGAGTCAAATCTGATCACACTTCCTAACTTTAAAAAGTACCAAGAACCACAAGAGAAACCATCCTAGTACAATGAGAAGGACCTTTGTGACTTTCACAAGATCAAAGGATACAAAACAACAAACTGCATGAGGCTCAAAAGCATTATCCAAGACCTCATATATAATGATACCATATCTGTTGAGGTACCAGCTTGGAACCAAGATCTTAAGCTATACAAGAACCCCATGCCAGATCATAACAAATCAAACAACATTGGGAAAGCTAAGGATTACACAAACGTACAACATACCTATTCCAATGTAGTTGCTTCCTATGATAGCATCACCACTATCGTCACCATCAAAGGGAATAGTGCAGAGTGTGGAGTCACCATATGACATGGTAAAGTCACCATCCAAGGAGTTCCACCCCAATCTAGGGCACAACTTACTCAACCATCAACAAGTACCAACAAGTACAATCTTTTAGGATAGCTTAAGAAGACCCCCACACAAATATCAATGCTAGAACTGTTGAGGCTATCACCCACACATAGGGAAAACTTAGAGAAATCTTTATCAGAGTCATCCATTCTCGAGGATATTGATACTGATTAGTTTCAAGCTATGGTAGGCCATATCACTAATCATCTTCTCACCTTCTCTAAGCATGACCTATCGTCACAACCATCTCATAATCGTGCTTTACACCTTGAGGTTTTCATTCATAAGAACAAGGTCAAAAGAGTCTTAGTAGATGGAGGTGTTGGATTGAACATTTTCTCCCTTTAGTTGATCAAAAATCTAGGCTATTCAGAGGATACTATTGAGAGGACAAAGAGTTCCACCATCAGGACATATGATGACCAAGAACGGTTATCACAATGTATCATTGCATTTCCCATCCAAGTGGGCCCACTCGTCACAAAAAATACATGTCAAGTGTTAGACTTGGATCTTCCTTACAACATACTACTTGGTTGACCCTGGATCCATGCTGTAAAAGCTATAGCCTCAACTTATCATCAATGTGTGAAGTTTCCTTTCGA
Source organism: Sequoia sempervirens (assembly GCA_007258455.2). Classification (NCBI taxonomy): domain Eukaryota; kingdom Viridiplantae; phylum Streptophyta; class Pinopsida; order Cupressales; family Cupressaceae; genus Sequoia; species Sequoia sempervirens. The sequence goes on from VDFB02024874.1 coordinate 136,407, forward strand.
GGGAAAAGAGATTTACTATACATGGAAATCTTGAGACTTTTTAATACTGCAAAAATCTTGAAGCCAAGTTTTATAAAATCCCCCAAATACCTAAGAATGATGAAGGGCCTACACCTTCTACCTCATTTTTTGACCCATCATCCCTCGCATCTACTTCTGAAACAAAGGGACCCATTGTGAAGAACATACCTGATATCAAAGCAGTGATCCAAGATGATGGTTGTGGGAACTACAAGCTAATGAAGAACACCTTTGTCTTAGGAGAGCTACCTACTTCTCCTCAATCTCATGGGAAACCTGCATCTAATAGCAAAGAGCCCAAAACTATCAAGATGGTAGCTACTACCTTCACCAAGTGGGGGGATTTGAATCAAGAAGATGTTAATGAGGACAATATCTCTAAACTCCTCTATCAAGATGAATGACCTGTCCCCGCTCTTCCTATGGAATATGATAACAAAGGCTTTCATCTCATGAAGGGAATGGGATATAACAAGAATGATAAGCTAGGACAGGATGATAATGGTTTACTAGAACCCATTGTCCATAAGAAACGACTAAAGAATCTCAACCTAAGTTGTACTACTAGCAAGGTCACCCTTATTGGAAAAGGTACTTCCGCTAAACGAGTTGAGGCTTCCTCTTGGTTACCTCCATCATGTGATACAACCTTATATGACTTTCCCCTTGATGTTACTGACTTTTTTGAAAACAACTCCCTCTTCATGATATCTATTGGGTATCTGCACAAAGCTGTCACACTTTCAACCAACTTATTAGCACAAGTGAATTTAAGTATTTTTAACTAAAAATTAATTTTGGTCAATACGATCTTGTAAGATTCATTCTAGCTAAGTTATATATGTCCACAAATTTTCCAACTAAAATTGTTAGATAAATGGATATTTAGCACCACTTTGAGTCCAATTTACCAAAAAAATAAAAGTATTTGAAAAACTTGATGTTTCAACAATCTCTACTCATGTAAAAAATATTTTTAAAAAAATATAAAAATACCCTTTTGTAGATCCATAAGTTTAGTTTTCAAAAATGTATATATTTAATAGTTTAATTATTATTTATATTTTTCTTTTTATTTTTACTAAATGTAGGTTATCAACACAAAACATTAGGTTTGTTACCACGCCATGGAAAATAATAAAACTTATTAGAAAAAATTGAAATAAATATGATGCCCTAGACACAAGAATCTATATCAAGATGGTATAATTTTTTTCTATTTTAGATAAATAATTAATATGAAAGTTGACATCGACTGGAAACAACTAAGTTTTAATACACATGCATTTTAATATTTATTTAAAAATATATATTTATCAATATTGGAAATAAATGTATCCATGTCCTAAAGTTTCACGTTATAAATACACACATAAAAATTGAAGGAAAAAAAAATTACTATATAAAGATTGACGTCTCATGTAACTTCATTTTTTAGAATTTTATCAACAATGAAATTATAGTGTTAATTTATAAAAAATACATTCAAATAATTTTTTAATTTTTTCAAAAAAATACAAACATAAAATATAATAAAAAATAAATATTTTATTAGTTCACATCATTTCAGAATTCAAAACATATATAGCACTTTTTAGTGATTCAAGTTTAAAAGTTGGATCAGTGTTGGTCGGTTCCTTTATAAAAGTGTGACATAGCTTTGTACTTTTACCCTATTACATCCTTTGCTCCGAGCAATCAACCAATTGAAATGCACCTAGTCTACCCACAACTCATTGACATGGACCAACAAGGACAACCAATTCTTGATTTATTTGAAAACGATGAAGCGATCTCAAAATTCATGGGACTCCATGACAACTTACCATGGGCAAATCACAAAGCAGGTTTTGACATAGAGCTAGATACAAAAGCATACTATGGGGAGACAATTGAATCCTTTAGTCACAAAATGGATGAAATGCAACTAACAAGCATATCTTTAAGTGAAAATCACATTATGGCACTTTCTGATCCTAAAAAGTAAAAACAAAGGACACATCCAATGGTGAAAACCTCTTTGAGGCACCCGAGGATGAGGGATTCAATCTACCCCTTAGTACAATGCATCTGGAGAAGTTAGCAGTACTAGCGAAAAAGGCCACACCAATCAATGTGGGTACCAAAGAAGCACCTAAGATCACTTTCTATGTCGAACCCTTGTTGGAAGAAGAACAAAAGAACCTGGTGGCATTCCTGAAAGAGCACAAAGGTAACTTTGCATGGTCATACACAGATATTCTAGGCCTCAACCCATAAATGGTTGTGCATCACTTAGCAATCTATCCTGAAGCTAAGACAGTCAAGCAAAAATTAAGGAAGATGTACCCTTAGATAACACTCTTGGTCAAACTTGAGTTGCAAAATCTTCTTAATATTGGATTTATCTGATCGATAGATTATCCTAAGTGGGTTTCAAACTTGGTATCGGTCTCAAAACCCACCAGGGGCATCAAAATATGCACTGATTTTAGGGACTTAAACAAGGCATGTCCAAAGGATGATTTCCCTCTTCCTAATATCAACCTCATTGTAGACTTAACAGCTAGGCATGAAATGTTGTCACTCATGGATGGTTTTTCAGGTTACAATCAAATCATCTTCGCCAAGGAAGATCAACACAAAACTGCGTTCACTTGTCCATGGGGAACCTATTGTTGGAATGTGATGCCATTTGGGCTAAAGAATGTAGGAGCAACCTATCAAAGGGAAATGACCCTCATCTTCCATGACATGATCCACAAAATAGTCAAAGATTATGTGGATGATATTTTGGAAAAATCAAAGAAAATAAGTGAGCACATACAACTCTTAGGACCCATCTAACAGGCTGGAAGAGTACAAAGTAAGGCTAAATCCAAAATAGTGTGTCTTTGGGGTCACATCAAGGAAACTTCTTAGCTTTATAGTCTCACAAAGAGGGATATAAATTGATCCAACAAAGGTAAAATCCATCCTAGACATGGAACCGCCACAAACACTAAAGAAAATGAGAGGGTTACAAGGAAGATTGTAGTCCATTAAGAGGTTCATAGCGCAACTATTAGATAAAATCCACCCTTTTTCGCATCTTCTCCATAAAGGGATAACCTACAAGTGGGATGATAAGTGTGACAAATGTTTCCAACAGATCAAAGACTATCTACTAACACATCTAGTGCTCATGCCACCAATACTGAACAAACCACTGATCTTGTATATCTCAGCAACATCAACAACACTTGGAGCTCTATTGGCACAACATGATGAAAATGAAAAGGAAAGAGCTATCTACTAAATTAGTAGGACTTTGGTGGGCTATGAAATGAACTATTCACCCATTGAGAAAGCATGCCTAGCAGTAGTTTTTGCTTCACAAAAGTCAAGAACTACATGTTGTCACATCAAATCAAACTTATTGCCAAATCGATCCATTGAAATATTTGTTATCCAAAGCAACTCTCACAGGGTGAATGGCCAAATGGGTGATGATCTTAACAAAGTTTGGCATAGAGTATCTAGAGTGCAAGGCAATCGAAGGACAAGTGATCATTGACCAACTAGTAGAAGCACATATCTATGTTGAGAACCCTCTAATATTTGAGTTCCCTAATGAATCAGTGTTCCTTATCAATCTCACAGCTCAGTGGAAGATGTACTTTGATGGATCATTCACCTAGCATGGATCAGGAGCAATTATTCTTTTCATCACTCCTCAAGGTGATTACATCCCATAGTTGTACCAACTATCCTTCCCTTGTAGTAACAACATTGTTGAGTACAAATCCCTAATCACAGGTCTAAGGATATCAGTTCAATGCTAGATACAAGAGATGAAAGTCTATGGAGACTCACAGTTGGTTATCAACCAGGTCAACGATGACTATCAAACTAAGGATGAAAAGATCACTCCTTGCAAAAAGATGGTGGAAAATCTCTAGGACCTTTTTATAGACATAAATTTTGAGCAGATTCCTCACATGAATAACATAGCAACAAATGCCATGGAAACAATTGGATCATTGCTAGATATGCCAAACAACGTCCTCCAATGTGAATTCTCGGTAGAACAAATTCTTGTACCAACTTTTGAGATCCTTGAATTAGAATTCACGTGTGTCATTGTTGGTCCTGGATCCTCATGGTACCATGACATATTTATCTATCTTAGTAGAGGAACCCTCCCATTTGATATCAACTCGAACCTTAAAAAGACCTTTGCTAATAAGGCATCTCGATTTGTGATCCTAGGTGATACCCTTTACCGTTGAAGAATCAAGGGGACATTGCTACGATCTCGTAACCAAGAGGAAGCCTTGACCACTTTAATAGAGGTACACGATGGCATATGTGGGTCCCATTCTAGCGGTATGATGTTAGCTAAGAAACTGTTGAGGATGGGGTACTACTGACCAACCATGGAAAGGGAAGCTCATTAGTACATGCAAAAGTGTGTCCAATGTCAACAATATGGGGATTTGATTCATGCTACGACTCAAGAGTTGCGACCCATGATCACACCCTGGCCTTTCTCGTAGTGGGGACTTGACCTCATAGGCAAAATCACCCCAACCTCATCCAATGGCCACAAGTTTATCATAACAGCCACTGAGTCATTTACTAAGTGGGTTGAAGCCATTCCTATGACCTACATAACAAGGAAGCAAATTGCAAAATTTATCTTGAACTATCTAATTTGTCATTTTGGCATTCCACAAACTCTCATCTCAGATAATGGAACCCCCTTCAATAATCAGGATGTAAAAGAGCTATGCCAACAATTCAACATCCAACACTGATTTTCTACCCTATATTATCCCCGGGGCAATGGTCAAGTTAAGGCTATGAACAAAACCATCTTGAAAATCCTAAAGAAAATGATCAATGAAACTACCCGTGACTAGCATCTGCAACTAAATCTCGCTTTGTGGTCTTATCGAACCAATATCCGCACGTCAACAGGTGCAAATCCTTTCTCCATAGTCTATGGATCCGAAGCTATCCTGCCTATTGAGGTTGAGCTCCCATCATTGTGAGTGTCACTACAAAACCTGATCATCGATGAAGAATATAAAGTATCTTGGTTGAGTGAGTTAGAAATCCTAGACGAACATCATTTTGATGCCCTCAATCACTTGCAAGTATATCAAAACCAACTAAAATAGAGCTATAACAAGAGGATCAAATGTGAATCTTTCCAAGAAGGGGATATTGTCCTAAAGCAAAATTAGAAGAACCTTCAAGATCAAGACAACAAAGGGAATTTTGAGCCTAATTGGTTGGGTCCCTTCATCATCACAACAAGCTATGGATCAGGAGCATACTAACTGTTGATGCCTGAAGGTGAACCCTTGTAGGAACCAATTAAAAAATTGCATCTTAAAAGGTTTTATGCCTGGTCTTAAAGGGTGTAAATCTGAAAATACAAAAAATAAAAAAATGATCAAAATCCAAAAAAACTGAGAAAAAGGATTGAAAAAGTAAAGAAAAACAATCGTCCTCTAGTGAAAACCACTTCGATGGTATTTTGGGCAAGTACCTTGGTGAAAACCAGGCAAAAAAGTGCCTCACATAAATAAAAAGCACCTCCATCTATTCTTTGGCTCTTTATCCTATCATTCTTTGCATCACTATCCATCACATCCTTCATCCTATCCATCCTTCGCCTATACACGTCCTTATTATAGCTTGATGTTGTGAAGTATTGTAATCCCTTTAGTACTACTTGGCATATTCCAAAGGCCAGTTTGTCATGCCTATATCGAAGTAGTCTAACATGTCATGCTAGGGGAAATTTGTTATGGATCGTATTAGGTTCTTGTATATCTTAAGGTAATCATGAATATCTCATCGAAAACATAAAAAACATTCATAAAATCTCATCAGAAAATCCAAAAACATCCAAATCCTGTATAGCTAAAATCCAAAAACATTCAAAAAATTATAAAGGAAAAATCCAAAACATCCAAAACACATCAAAATCCCTAAAAAGGTTGAACATCAAAAATCCAAAATAGTGTCATGTCGAACTACACCGTCTCTAAGCTTGAACGTAGGCAAGGCCATCATTAATGTGCCCCCAAGACACCCTAGGTCAGTCCTTTAGCATTCCATCATAATAAACTAACATTCCATCAATTGTTCATATCTTCATCTTTAATAAGTCAAGTCATTCGAACTACGTGGTCTCTGCGTGTATAATGTAGGAAAGGCTTATCTTTGATAAGTCCCTGAGACCCCTAGGATAGGTCTTTAGGTTAGGTTCTTGGTTGAAACTTAGAAAATCCCTAAAAATACAAATATTCTAAAAACCCCTAAACATTCAAATATCGAGAAAACCCCTAAACATCAGAATAACTTAGAAAATCCCTAAACATCCAAATCTTTGAAAATCCAGAACATGCAAATATTATGAAAAAAATACAAAAAACATTCAAATATTAGAAAACACAAAAACATTGGAAAAAATTTCAAAAGACCTAAACAACCTCAAATATCTCAGAAACATTCACATAAACTTTCGAAAAGACTAAAAACAGCCTCAAAACATTTTCAAAACACCAAAAACATTGAAATATTTCTAGAAAATCCAAAACCATCCACCCCATCTCGCTTTCACCCGCAATAAACCTTCACCCATAATAAATTGAGCGTTACCTTCAACCTTTGGTAAAACAAATAAAAGACAAGTATAGAAAGTCATAAAGTGAGAATATAAGTTTCAAAATCTAAAGTCTAAATCATAGGTAAATGAGTCAGTGAAGTTTATATTAACAACTTATCATAAAGATCATCACCATCCCAACATCAAACAACCATCTGATCAACATGTCCTAGGATGTATCCTTCCTCTGATGGACATCAGTATCAAAAATCACCTTAGCTAAATTAAACTGGCAAGAGATATAGATAACACTGACTGTTTGTCTTTGATCTTTTCCTTATGATTTATCTTAATGACCCATTTTGAGGACCTCTCAATGATGTCTATCTAAAAAAATTTAGAGAGAAAGGAATGAGGAATCAATCATTATCTTTTGTTTGTTGTGCTTGTGGATACTCTTCTAAAATAATCTTGGCACATAATTGCTTAGTTGTGTGTAAGGAAGTTATTTGGAGTAGGTTGTTGACTATTGCGTATGCTTTGGTCCAATGTATTCTAGGCTTCTAACTTACATTCCAATGAGGTTTCCGTATGTCAAAGTGTGAACAAGAATTATCCTATCTGTTTGTCGAGTCAAATTCCATTACACTAGATACAACATCATCCTGGTTATTAATACATTGATGCATTATATCTATGTGTTATATCAAACAATAAGGAATGACAGAAAATCCCAATCCTGAAATATGAGAAAATCATCATCCTGCATTCATCACGAGCATATATCATTAACATGTATCACATATCATATCACGAGCATAAACATATGCATTATCCATCCATACATCCATATGTATACATGATCATCTCATCATAAAACCACATACGAAAATACACAAAAGGAAATACATCCATACCATTTGCATAAGCATAGCATAATCATATCATATCCATCATATCACATTGCATATCATGAAAAGATACTGAAAAATAATATAGCATTGCATCTATTACATCTCATATCATCACATATCGCATAAGCATACATAAATAAAATGCATCCATACAATCATAAACATGAGATAAAATGAACACATCGTAACGAATCCATATTCGTATTATATGTATATCAAAAATGAAAGTCATGGTACAATATCTGAATTAGTGTATGTATATCGATCATAAATACTATAGCCACGAGGCTATAAAAAAGGAGCCCATGAATGTATATCTATGTCAAAGAATGGGGCAACAAAATCAAAAAGTGTCTGTACACTCGAGCTAGCCTTGATGGCTGCTCCCCTCTTTGGCTTGTCTCTCTAGCTGATCCTTAGCCCTGGGCCGTGCATCACTCCTCTACGAATAATCAGGTTGTCTGTGTAGTTTTGGGACATCCCTGTGATAGTGCATCCTATAATAGGTTGCCTTCGTCACAACCTCTTTGTATAGCCTGACAGATACAATCCTGCCTTGTGTAGCTACTGTGAGGGCCTCCAATTGTTGTTATCACCTGATCTCTTAATCCCTCTTGGAAGTCACAACCTGTACCTGCTACCTAGCATGGTCTCTCTCTACTGTGATGGCCACCACTTGCTGTCTAGCTTGGTCCTGCACAACAGTGATTGCCAAAAACTGTTGGTGGGCCTAATCCTGCTCACCTGTAATCATCTGCACTTGTTGCTATAGCTGTTGTATCTATATGTCTTAGGGATCTGATGGTGGTGGTTATGTTGGATGATGTTGTCTTGGCTATTGTTGTTCTAGCTACTATTTTGCAGGAGGTTGTTGTACAACTAGTGGTTCCCCCAGAATCTGCCCTTCTTAGCCATCCTAGACACCCTGTCCTCTGCCCCTGCCTACTTCTCTCCCTTTGGGTCTCCCTGGTGGAGGAGCACGCGTTAGATCTGTCAATCTCCGAGAGGGTGTAAACCATGCATCATAAGCAGGTGTCGTTTGAGTGATTGCACGACCTGGTCGTATGCCCATGGTTGTGCCACCAATTGTTGGAAATCCTTGACCACCTTTAGAGCTAGGATAGTGGGTCCCCCAGTGGGAACCTCTCGAGCTGATGTCGCAAAAATAGCTCTGTAGGCATCATTTGGCCTATCCTACTGCTAGTCGAACTGTCGTGCCACCCTGTCTAGTAGATATCTCTCTATGATGGTGTGCTCCTGACCCTGCATGTACCGAGTTTGTCTCGTAAAGAACAACTGTTGAGCATCATCGTACCACGCTGACATCTGTAGCCAGGGTCGCCATTTGAACATTGTCATATCATTGAGTACCCTCCGCTAGTACGGGAGCCCAATATGCCCAATATGTTGTAACGTGATGGCACCTCTATATCGCCAAACAACAAGATCATCTAGCTCATCATCAACCATCTGTACGATTGGTGAAAGCACAACAATATGCTCCCAAGCCCAAATGTGAAGCAAGGTCAACCCTACGCCAATTGATCTATCGTTGCAGTAGACAAAGTCATGCATATCATGATATAACGAGGCTAGCATCACCGAACCCCATGTAAACAATGTCCTCATATGGAGCATCTTGTGCCATGCTAAGCCCCATCTTGGGCTAAACCCTCTACACCGTCGGCCAAGAGTGACCAAACTTGAAATGATGGCTGCGATAATCAATCAAAATGTGGGAACATGACCTCTATATGCCTCGAGGTTAATCTATGAAGTGACTAGAACGATGGCCTCCATCTCCATCACCTCATGACATGCAACGTATCTAGCACCAACATTGTAAATCACACGCTTGCCATGTATCAACAAACGCAAAATCTGCCATACATCCTCTAATGTCACAGTCTCCTCACCAGTGGGAAGGTGAAATGATGAAGTCTCATTGTGCCATCTCTTGCACAACATGGTCATCATAGCTAAGTGTGTCCAGACGGTGGGCATGTTCGCAATGTACCATAAGTCGATCTCTCCCAGGTGCTCCTGGCGCAACTCGGATAAACCACCTAGTCTCTCCAAAACTGTGGGTCGATGCTTATGTGACATCAAGAGTGGAATGACCTCCTACAATCATGAAGCGCATGACGTCAAAATTCAAAAAAAATTGACTCAGTTTGGAATTTTCAGCTCCAAAATTACAATAGCATTGCTATATTTCAAATTTCAAATTGTGATGCCCGAAGGCATTTCAAATTGCAAATCACAAATCACGTAACTATAAACATATGCATCACAATTTAAATTTTGGAAACCCTAACCCTAATTTTCAAATCGAAATTTGCATCGCCATACACATATGCGTTGCAATTTAAAATTGGAAACCCTAATTTTAAATTGCAAATTGCATCGCCATATACATATGCGTTGCTAAAAATCATTTTAGCATCACTGATTCTCATATGGGCATCGCTATATAGCGACGCCACCAAAGTTTAAATTCTAAAGTGCAATAAATGCATCAAAAATTCAAATTTCAAATCAAGTTTTGAGTTACGTGTCGGTGGTCCTAAGCTTGGAATCCGCTGATACTCTCGAACTCGATCACAAATGTGTTGAGAGAGCTCTCATCGTGCCATTTCGTCAGAGGGTCAGAGCTCAAAACAACAAGAATTCTCTAAGGTGTGAATTCACAAATGAGTTGAAAGTGACCCTTCTTGGCTTATTTATGCTAAAAAATTAGGGTTTTTTGCCCTAATTTCACCTTAAAGCTAGGGTTTATCATCATTTTCACCAATTTTGCAATATTGGAGCTTATTTTACATATTTTTTGCATTTTTGGTATAATTCTTGCATCTCAGAGCCTTTCTAGACCCTGGGGCAGCTTTTCACCTTTATCGAGAAATCAACCCAAAATTCAAAATTTCTGCTTGATTTCTCCAGGGAGTAGGGAACTAGTTTAATCATTCTGTTGCAACATCTAAAATATCATTTTTTATTTATTTTTATTTAAGCAGTAGTTTTAATTTGAAGAGCATCAATCTTTGAACTGAAGCAACAGGTACCTCGCTTCAAAGAGGGACAAAATGTAGACATTGAAAAATGTCTTAAATGATACCATACACTCAAATCAAGTATACTAACATCATTTCCTCTTGAAACTCATCCTCTTTTCACTTAATTAATTGAATTAGCCTCGCTAATTAATTCATTGCATCATTTTCATCTATTAACCTAATTCACCCCCTTTCAAGCTAACATTTCATCTCATTAAATTAAATAAATCAAACTATTTAATTTAATTCCCTAAGTCATCTTATTTAATTAAATAACCCTAAGTTATTTAATTAAATGTCATTCCACCTGTTCCCCTTTCATTAAATCATTTAATTTAATGAAAATCCCTTTATTCCTCTAAAATCTCCTAATTGTATGATTAAACCTTGTTTAATTAATAATTAATCTAATTTTCCTCCAAAAGAGGAATATTCCCATGAATATTCTTTACGCCCTTTTTGCATAATTAAAAATTTGTTTTAATTTGAAAAATATCTTTTTTCCTCACCCATGAGAATATTCCAGAATATTCTCTCTTCCAATCATTTGAAAAAGGGATATTCTCACTTGGCTTCTTGAGCAAGTTAAACTTGTGACTTCTTGAGCAAGTTACCTTGTGACCTGTGTGTGCAGGTCAAATGTGTGTTTGTTTGGAACAAATGGGAACCCTTGATTAAAATCTCATCTTGCATTCTCACCCATTGATGAGAATCCATGATCCATGCCTCTTCTTTCTTTCATCCTTGATTGTTGATTGATATTTTTGATCTCAACCCTTCATTTCTCATTTGCTCTCCTATAAATAGAACACTATTTGGAGACAAATGGATCCATCTTTCAATTGCAAAGTTATGTTGTTGAATTCACTCACACTCACACTCATACTTTACTCACATTTAGCATATTTTAGTTCATTTTTAGTTGCATATTAGTTTTAAGCTTACATTAATGGCTTCCATGCATCCATCTTAGCTTGTTTATAAATTAGGGTTTGAATCTTTTAGCTTAAATATCAATTAGATTAGCTTAGATTTTGCATACTTAGATCGTTTTTAGCATAAAATCATGTTAATTTAGCTTGCACCATGTTCAATTTAGAATAAATCATGTTTTCATCCACAAATCACAATTGTTTCATTGATTCTCTTCAATAGAATTGACTGAAACAGGCTCACTGATCACGAGATTGGGAAAAGGTCGTCGTTTCACATCAACACGACACCAATTCCAAAACAGGATAAGTTTCAGATGGGTTAGAGTAGGCATTTAACTGTTTTCATAGTTTGTAGTGTTCAGTTTAAATAAATGTTTTAGTTTAACCTTTTATTTGAATGATCTTGTTCAAGATTGAGTATTAGTGGCTACGTTATGCTTCGATTCATCATGGATCAAGCGTAATTGGCCCCATACTAATATCCTCGGTCGACAGGTTTACCATGGGATCTTGGATTCTAGGGGCTTGTGCACTCCCCCTAGATCCTTTGTCATCCTATCTCCAATATTTGGAGAATCGGACCCCTCTTGACATACATTTTTGTACTTTAGTGTGAGTCTGAGCGTAATTTCATACTCTCAATAAAGTGAGTGCTAAATGTAGCATTGTAAAATATCACCTTTGAAAATTTCACACTATATTTCCCCCCCCCCTAAACTATTGAGCCTAACTAAGCACCTAATCTCCTAAATTATGCATTCCTAAGCCCATTTGTACCATTTTTTAAGAAATTGCAAGCATTGAACAAATGCATCCAATTGATATTTTTCCCCTAACACTTAATGTCTTGGAAAATAGGGCCAGGACCCATATGCTATAGGGCGTATGGGTCCCACTATTTTACTAGGGACCAATTTTGGATATGTGATGCAAAGAAAAACAACTTCCTCCTTTCCCAATTACCCAAATCAAAACAACTCTCCAAGTATATTCAACTTCTTTTCTTTTCAATTTTTTCACGCACTAATTAATATTACTACTAGGACTTCTTGTCTAATCTACAACTCATAACATTCCATTTCTATTCCCAACTAATTTAATTTATTTCATTTGTCAAATTATTTAGTTTTTAAAATTTTAAATTCAAGTACATAGTTCAATTTACTTCTCATTCTAGGCAACTCATTTTACAATCTTCCAGTCACTAGCATTGCATATATAAAATTCTTTATTTAAATTCTCTTCAACTCACCCCTTTGTTTGTAGACACTCCAAATTGTTGTTCACCATTCTCCTTGGCATCCACTATGCCTCTCTGCCAATCATGCTCTTGTATCCTCTATGGTGCCTGTCTCTTCTTCATTTCTAATGCCTTTTTCTGTCTTCTATAATATATGTGCAACTCCTCTTCTATCTACCATGCTCCCCCCTCTTTTTATTTGTTGTTTGCATTTTTTTTAAAAATGTTGTTAACATGGGTGGAACAACCCCCTTTCTCTCCTTTTCCCTATCTTCCCTCTTTCCACACAACTGCCTCTTCTCTACTCAATCTTTTTGTTTTCTCTTTTTTTTTAATCTTTCCTTCTTTTGTTTGTGACCTTTCCTATTCTTCCCCAATTTGTTTTTTTTTCATTTTATTTATTTTTTAGTCTTCCTCTATGCAACTTTCTACTATGCCCAATGTCTCCATAGAAAATAAATAGATTTAATTTCCAAAGATTGACAAAATCTAGGCACTCACTAAAATTAATCAATGAAATTGAAAAATATAGGAAAGATATATTTGGTGAGCTGATTACATAAACATTTTACTCAATTGATGGAATCGAGTGTTGGCAGGCGCAAAACTCAAAGTACTTCGTTTCATCCGAAATTTTTCCAAAACATGTGTTATGACCCCCTCAAGTCCTCTACAAAAGGATTTCGCTCCAACTTTCATAAATTTTGAAAACTTAATTTTTTTGTAACTTGACGACACACTTTCAACATTAACAACACAATTTTTTGGCTTTAATTTCTCGCAAATGGTGAAAGATACGACTTTGATTATTTTTGCATATTCGACATGGTACCTCAAAGAATGCCTATGCAAAAGTATTATAATCTAGCTCTTACAGATTTTTGGGAATAAATTTCACAAAATTGCATGCGGAGTGTCAAAACTGTGAACCAATGAAAATTTAATTCTTGCAATTCTTTGCTAACTTTGAAGTTTTGTGATGTCGAGAGATGCCAAAGAACACCAAACCAAAATAAAACTGAAAACTAAACCTAAAAATTATTTTTGGGTGATGTAGATAGCTTGTTTACCCAAGATGCTCCTACATCAATATGTCAGTATTGATATTTTAACATTTGAAATTCAACTTGCAAATATCGACTATTGACATTTAATTTTTGGTAAATTAGAGAAATGCCTATACATAGCTAGTCTTTTCACCATTTGAAACTAGAAGGAAAATTTATGATCAAGAGAACTGTTAAGCAAGTCAAGATCATCATTTCAGAGCTTTGTTTTAGCAATTCAAGATCCTAACATCATGTCAAATATTATGTGACTTCATATGTGTTTATGTTATCATTGTTTGTGAAGGCTTATCCTTGCTGTATGTATCCAAGCAAGTTGAGCAATCAAACAAGAAAGATCCAAGGCCTTGAAGTGTTGTGCATGACTTTAGTCCTTCAAGGAAGCCATTGGAGGTTGGTGAGTTGTAGCACTTTGTTGGTTCATCATTCCTTCTTATCATTTATCCTTTGTACCATTGACATTGCCATTGTGGAAATGGAAACACTAACACAGGGTTTGACCATGACAAGCCCTTAAATGGCATAGGATTTCTTCTCTTTGTGAATGTATAGATTTCAAGTTTGAAGAGGATTGAATGAAGCTTGAAGAAAAAATGTTCATTGTTACATTTGAAGCCCTACATCTTGTCAACTTGCTAGAACTTACCTACAAAATTATCCGATAGTGATTTGACAAATCTGTAAGCAAAAACGAAGACCTCAAATTTGATATTAGAGGACTACAAAAAGTTGAGTGAAACACCCCTACAAGGACCAGGATGCCCTAGAGTGCCTATTTCCTCCTACAGTAGTTGAAACCAATTTTTTTGGGTAGATACACAATCCTCTACATTTCCTGGATATGCCTTCAATTCACTCTTTCAATTTATCAGTTGTTTGATTCTTACAATTTTCATATTAGGGAATATATTCTAATTAGGTTAATGAAAGAAAATCAATTCCAATCCATTCCAAGACTCAATAACATGTAGATCCAGGTCTGATTGGCTCACCTTCATGGTTGAAAGTCAGTCTAAAAACATTGTTGATCTCCATCTTAATGAAACCCTAGAAATAGGCCTTGAATCCTATTGTTCTAAGCATTTGACTTAGGATAACCTTTTTCTATGTTTCAGTTTGATAGCTTGATGGATTGTTTATATCTCCACTTTTAAATAAAGGTGTGGTTAGGCTAGTTCTCCATTCTATCCAAAAACCATTTTGATTGACCTCATTAAATCTTTTTTTATGTTTCAGTTTGATAGCTTGATGGATTGTTTATATCTCCACTTATAAATAAAGGTGTGGTTAGGCTAGTTCTCCATTCTATCCAAAAACCATTTTGATTAACCTCATTAAATCTTTTTTTATTTGAAGTGCTAGGATTTTGGCTCCCCACTTTAAATGCTTTAGTTTAAGGTTGTGTTTGGCATGATATTTACTTATTGAAAGCTTTTAAATCCTTGTACGATATCTTTTTTCATGAAAAATTATTGATTGGAGATGTTGTAATTGGTGCATTTTTCATTTTCACATTCATACAATGATCTTTGACTTATCAACATATTTTAAATCCCTTGTATGATATCTTCTATCATGAACAATTGTCCATTGGCAATGATTGTAAGGAGTGCATCTTTTTTTCTCACATTCATGCAAGTATTTTGCATGTTCTTGTTACCCAATTTTCACCTACGGGCTCAATCAGGCAGGGGAATCCGTGTTTCGGGTGTTCAGGAAGGCCAAATGGAGACATTGTTGTGCATGATTAAATCATACCCCTGATGCATTTCTCAAGGAGCTCAGTTGAAAAGTCCGCCTCAGTCAAGTTTGGCATAAAATTCCTTTAAGGAGAAAGTCGGCAAGACCTTCTAGATGTCTTGCCGACTAGCAGGGGTTCTATTCATTTTTGAAATGTCCTGGTTGGCCAGACATTTTAATCGCTAGGAGATCTCGGCGAAGGGTTATGCCTTTGGCATAAGGTCTCACCGAAGGATTTTGCCTTCGGCATAGGGTCCTGCCGAATAAACGAAGTCTCACCAAAGTTGTTCACAAGGCCGGCGTTGGGGAGAGTTGTTTACCTTCGGGGAGATGTCCTATCGACAAACATAGGTCTCGGCGAAACAAAGGAGTTCGACATAAGGTCTGGTCAACAGGCCAAGGTCTCAGCGACAATATGGGGGCTTCGTTGTAAGGTCTCACCATCGGGGTGAGGTCTCACCGAGGTGAAGCGGTCTTGGCGAAGGAAACAAGCTCGGCGAGAGGTCTCGTCGACAAGTGGCAGTCTCCCCGACAAGAAAGGATGCGAGCTTGGGGCAAAGGAAGGGAAAGTCGCCATGATGTCTCGACGAAAGTATAAGATCCTACCGACTAGCAAGGGTCTTGGCGATAGGAGAGGAGCTCTCGGCGAGATGTTGAACTCAGGCTGGGGTCTCATCGACAAGAAAGGACGTCTCGGTGAAAGGAGACATCATTGGCGTGAGGTCTTGCCAATCAACCGCAGTCTGGCCGAAATGAAATAAGCTCTCGCTGGGACAAGGAGGCCTCGTTGAGAAGTCTTGCCGACCCAATGGGGTCTTGCTGAAGTAAAGTGAGCTCGGGACGAAAGAAAGGAGCTCAAAATGATGTATAGCCGACTATTGATGGTCTCACCGAAGGTTTTTCGTTCGGCATAAAGTCTTGCCGACATAGCGATGTCTCCCCGACAAATGAAGGAGCTCGGGGAGAATGAGGGAGCTCGCCGTGACGTCTTTCCGACACAAGGATGTCTCCTTGAAATAAAGTAAGCTCGCTGAGAGAGTTGCCTTCAGTGTAATCTCTTGCCAACTCAGAGGGGTTTCACCACAGTGTTTTGAGCTCGCTGTAATGTCTCTCCGACAAGAAGAGGTCTCGCCGAAAGAAATAGGAGATCGGGGAGATGTTTTGGCGACTAACATAGGTCTCAGCAAAAAAGAGTGCCTTTGCCAAGAAATGAAGACCTCGCTATGAGGTCCCGTTGACACATGGGTGTCTCTCCGACGGAAGGCACAATGGTATAATGATAGCAGGGTGGTCTCGGCATGAGGTCTTCTCGACTTTCCAGTGTCTCACCGAAAGAAATCTTTGAGCTCAGAGAGGTGGTTTGTGATTGCCAGAGGTCTCACCGATGCGAAAGATTGCGCCGACATAGATGACATCGCCATAACATCTGGGCGTCAGAGTGATGTCCTGCCGATAGCAGGGTGGTCTCGGCGAAATGCAATGAGTTCGGAGGGAAGTCTCCCCGACTCGATGGTGTTTGGGCGACTAACAGAGGTCTCAGCGAAAGTTGTGCCATCGCTATGATGTCTCCCCGACTTGTAAAAGTCTCCCCGACAATGAGATGAGTTCACCAAAGGATATTGCCTTTGGCAAAAGGTCTTCCTGATAATGATTGTCTCGGCGACCACTAAGGATATCGGTATGACTTTTTGCCTTCGCCATGAGGTCCTTCCGACCCGATAATATCCCAGTGAAATGGAGATCTCGGTGAAAGGTCTCGTCGACCAAGAAGGGGTCTTGCCGAAATGAAATGAGCTCAGAGAGAATGAAGGAGCTCGCCATGATGTCTCGCCGACTGGTGATACTCTCGCCGGCATGTTTTGTGTCTTTGGTGTAACATGAGTAGCTCAACAAGATGTCCTGCCGACAAGTGAGGTCTCAGCGATGGAAAAGGATATCGGTATGACTAATGGAACCCGCTATGACCTCTTGTCGATGAATGTTTGTCTTGCCGATGGTGTATATGATAGCGATAGGACTCTTGGTGCTCACTATGACTCTTGCCGAATGCGGGTGTTTGGGCGATGAAATGTGCATATTGGTATAACTCCTGCAGCTCGATATGAAGTCCTACCGATAGTCCCAAGCTAAGTCGACTGTCCTGTGAAGTATACTCACATCGGGGAGACACGATTAGTGTCTCACTGACATGCGATGTTGTTTGAGGG
This sequence comes from Sequoia sempervirens, assembly GCA_007258455.2. Taxonomy (NCBI): domain Eukaryota; kingdom Viridiplantae; phylum Streptophyta; class Pinopsida; order Cupressales; family Cupressaceae; genus Sequoia; species Sequoia sempervirens. The sequence continues at coordinate 154,167 of VDFB02024874.1, forward strand.
ACCCTTTGACCGTTTGGAATCTACAAGGCATGATTTCAACCAATCAGATGGGAGCTAAGGATGCACCATGAGTCGTTTGACTGCCTAACCCCCCCTGTGGACGAGATTGACAGAGCATAAGCAACGTATATCTGCTCTGAGAATAAAGCGATGAATCAGATTGATATCCAGAAGGTGTCATCGAGCAACAGAAAGGCGGAGACCACAGGGACAGCTGGGATGTCAACTGGCAAGAGTTAATTGAAATTTATGGTAATGCTCAGAAGCATTCAAAGCGGCTCTGAGGGAAGTTTGAGAGTGGACACAATGACCAGAAGTTAATGTTGTGGTTGCAAAAGATCAAGGAGGCCATTCTTGGAGCAAATCTTCACCGACATAGACATCAGGGATGCAATCAAACACATCATTAACTACATGAAAAGATCTAAAGGCAGATCCTTCTAAAGGAAATTTTTTTGTAAGCCCAGAGGGGCCGACATCTTTTTGTATATAAGGCATTTTTGCCTCTTTGTAAAGGAGTTCTCCTGATGCTTTTCAAAAGTCTATGAATTTTGCAGTCCTTTCTCAGATTAGCAAACTTCTGTAACTCATTTTGGAGCATGATATATAAAATTTACCTTGGTTACCATTGATGGTCCAATTTGCCTTCTGGTTCTTGCAAAATATTGTGCATTTTTAGGTGATTGATCAAGCTACTTCATGAAATCTTGCTTTTCCTTATAGCTTTGTCTCATGTTAGTATGCCTTTCTTTGCAAAAGTAGTAATATGTAGGTTACAAACTGTGTTTACTTAATTGCACATGAGCTTTTAATTTGTGAAAATCTGCTTTTCCTTCTTGAAAGTGTGTGCATGTCAAACCTGTTTGTGAAATACTTATGCATAATCTACAGAAACTTGTTGTGCAGTACCATATCCATCATCAGTACTCAAGTGTAACTCAAGTGTCTCATTGTTCTTGTCATTTAGGTGTATCACCATAGGATTTAGTTTTAATTTTCATGCACTCCTCCTTTTTCCTTACAAAATCAGTAGTTTAGGTGATACTGACACAAAGGAAGCTGACCTTCTCCGGAGGTTGACCTCTGTCTACAAGTAACCCAAAGCTTATGAGGTCTTCCCATGTTACACTGAGGTGTTGAGCATTAGGTTCAACAAGGGTGCAATTTTAGGTGATAATAGTTCTAACCATTGAATTATTTTTATTTTATTTATTTATATGCACTTTTTTCTTGTGGATATCTCTCCAACATCTCTTTGGTTTATGTTTCCCTAAGTAGATTGGGTTTTTACTTCTAGTTCTTGTATGTTTGTTTGGTTTTCCTTTGTTATTTCTTCTAGTTTACTTAACATCCTCTCTATCCCCTTACACTCTTCATCATACCATGTGTTTGTTGGGAAACTATTTATTTTCTTCTTTTTTTTAATGTATTTTGTACGTGTTTAGGGCTTCTTGAATAGTGTGCTTATTGATTTAGAATCTCACTTTTACTGAGATTTATAGAAATTATCGATCCATCCTTTCTACCTTCTTCTTATTACTTGCTAATTAATGCTACTCTAAAATCTTGCGATTTTCCTTAGTCAAGAGGATACTTCCCTTGAGTGGAGTTTTACTTTGGGTGGCTCAATTGTGCTTGTCCCCTTGTAATTAAAATTTTATAGAAATTGGAATGTGATTTGATTTAAGCTCCATGAGAGAGTCTTCTACTTATAGCTCCTATTCTAGATATACCATTTTGTGAGCATATAACATAGTTGATTATAATTTTCTAATTATAGATTTTGCATGTGTATTTTCCTAATTTCTCCCATTTACTCATCCCATTACATATGAGCATGTTGTGAATGTTGCATAAGCCTAACAACTCTTCTCCAAAGTGAGTGATGACTCCCTATGCATCTTCTTAGACTCTATCCGATTACTAATTCTCTTCTTCTGCCATTCAAAGAAGGTTCTTGTTTAGATATTTATTATTTCCTATTATGTTAGATTGTTTACCGATTGCACTTGTATTAAAATCCTATACTAATAGAATCCCCCAAGATTTTATAGGTTGAAATATCCATTTTCAAGGACATATGGATCTTCATTATGTTATTCATGTTATTTTCTAATTCTTATCTATATATATTATTTATTTTCATCATGTTATTTTATGATTCTTATCTATATATAATTTATTTTCATGTTTTTCTATTATGATACTTCTACCCCATGACTATTTTATCAAAAAACATTATGCACCCATCACCTTTTCCATTTTTCACTTCTTTATTTCATATTGTTTTCTTCTTGTATCCTTCAAATTTTGGTGTTTTCACCCATCATTCTCATGTGTTTTTATCAAACGTACAATCCCTTCTCCAAGGGAAACCCCTACAAATCCAACTTACGAACATAAGATGCTCCCAAATGGGCCATAATTCCTATTTTCTTTAGGTTTGATGAGTTGTGATATAAGCTTTCTTATTGTTTAGGTGTGTCCACCTTTCTTTATTTTTTGCTACCTTCAATTTTCCCAACACTTTATTTATCTATTAGAGCTATTAAAAGTCAATTCTTCAACTAGGTAGTAATTCAAGTCTAGATCAATATGCCTCTATTGCTTAATACTCTTATTTTATCATTATAGTTTGCCATGCAAATTGAATGTGCCTATCCATTTTGTCCACCCTCTATTTTCCAATTCTATTCGCTCACTTGATCTAGCCTCTCCATTATAGCTAATATAAGAGAAAATAATTTGTTAGTTTGCTATTATCTTCCCCTTGATGATTATATTTGATCACTTATTGAGTTGTTCCCTTTCTTCTACCACTTGAATTTGTACTTGCTTCTCTATCCACTACTTATGCTTGCCCATTAGTTCTTGTACTATTTGTGTCCATGAATTATCCTCTTCTAATATGTTCTAAATCTCACATTTTCACTCTTCCATATTATGGAGTGCTTCTTGTACTTCTCTCAAAACTGTTGCATACTTAGCTTCTCATCCTCTATCTTGACTTTTGTTATAGAGTGGATGGTTTTCTTGAAAGTATGACACTCAAACTGCCCAAAATTTATGAATTTATTTATCTTTGTAAATTGATCCTTGAGCATGTTGTTGCATTCTTCTATTTTTATTTTTTAATTTTTTTTATCATTTCTTCCATTTTAGTGTCTTTTATTTTATCTCTTACTTCCATCTTTTATATTATCTCTTCCAAGATCATTAACTCTAACACATAGAGCTTTAGTGACCAAATGAGGGATTTTTGTGTGTATTTAAATCTCCCCACCACCATAGAATCCCTCTTAATAACCTCCATCCCTAGTGTGTTGTGCTTTCTTGATTCTCACTATGGATTTTCTAATATTACTCAATTTTGGTATTTTCATTGATTATTTTTTAATTATGAGCTTGCTTTATCTTCTTTTCTATTAACTTTTGTTTATGCTTCTCCATTTCCAATGCTCCTTTCCAATCCTCTCAACATCTTAATATCCCCTAACACCATTTTTGGTTGACATATATTAGTTTTTCTACCACTTTTAAAATTGCTACACCAATTTGTAATGCTAATGTGTTGTTATCTAGAAAACTTGCCATATGTGAATATAAATGTTTTTATGCTCTGTTCATATCATATGTTTCCATATTTCCTTCCAATGAATAAATAAAAAACCATGTAGGCACCATTTTTTGTTATACTATTTAGAATTAAAGACAATTCTAACCAACCTAGAACTTTATAAAGTAGTACTTGTTATTCGCCTAGCTATGATTGTATCAATTATTTCATATATGGTCTATATTTTTTCATAAGGATAGCCTCCTCCATTACAAAAAAATATTTTTAACTCCAAATACCCCTTAAGTTTCACGACTCTCAAAAGATTACATAGATTATTTAACAATGGTTTGGTAGGTTTATAGTTTGCAATGAAGTTTAAATGAACTTTACATTTGTAATAACTCATGTATAAAGAAGTGAAATCAAATAGACTATAAATAGAGTATTACACTTGCTTGGGGTTCTTACTATTTTTGTTTTTTTTGACCTTTATATGTCTTTGGTCTTGCATGCTTGTTGTTGAAGCCTTTTCTTTTTTGGGAACTCTTATCCCAAATTCAGTTGTTTTATCTTGTTGGAACCCACTTTCCACTTTGTTGAGATTGTCCCCACCTTTCACTTGCCTACAGTCATAGACTACTAAAGTGAACCCTAGGCTCTAGACAAAACCCTCATATAATACCCTTAAATATGCTTTATTTTGTTGTGTTGTTACAACAATAGTTTCTATATACAACAATCCCACACCTTACTACCTTCAATTAAAGAGAATGTTGTGAGTGTAAATATAAAGATCAATTGAACCAAAAGACAATGCTCTTCAGGATGAAGCTAAAAAGGAAAGAAGTAAGGGTTTAGTCATCATGCATGAGAAAGATAATAACATAAAAATAGATAATAATATTTAATGTAGATAAAATGAAATGAATGTAGCAAGAATAAGGCTTATAAGTTTACTATAAAAACTCATATACCACTTATCCTTTCTAATGTGATTACCTTAAGTGTCAAGAAAAATGGAATTTAGGGAGATTAGTAAGTAAACACACAAATGCCCCATTTACACTTCATGTTCATCTTAGATAACTCTAAAATTTGGGTCTTCTAATTGAATATACTTATATATTTGTTGGAAAACATCATCTCCTTTATGAAAAATTCTAAGAACTAAATCTTGATTCAAGGGGGTGATTTTTATTGTTCAATGATAGTATAAAATTTTCTCTCAACCATCCCAAAATGTCACTAGGTGAATCTACACCAATTTATTCTTTAGATAGTGAGCAAAACATCTTTGGTTAGAAAATTTTCTCCCTAAATCTCTCTAGATCTAAACATTCTTTTTCAAAATAATTTGACCAATATTTAAAAAATATGTTCACAATAATTCAAGCAATCTTTTAAAAATTATTTTCCCAATTTAATCAATATTTAAAAATGTATTCATAATAATTCAACTAAATATAATTTTTAAACCAAAAGGAAGATACAAAAAAATAATAATACTTCAACTTAATTATTTTCTATCTTCTCAAGAGCTTAACTCAATATTTTTTATATTGCTCAAAGTCTATGGGATTGATTAGCCCTTTTTGAGAATCCACAAATGGGAAGTTTCATTCCCACCCATAAAATACCTTAAACACAACACCATGAGTACTCAAATTACATGTTATAAAAAAAAAATCCTGAGTAGGATTGGCAAGTGGTGAGAGGGAGGAAGGGTATACACATGCATTTCATAATAGTGACCTTTAAGGATAAAACTATAATAATAAGGAATACATGCATGCTAAGAGACTCAAACTATTACCTCATTGAATATTGAACGTTTTTACAACTAGAAGAGAGAAATAAGGAATGGGAAAAGATGAAGTCATAATGAATGATGGAAGATAGGTGTACTTGAGAAATGATAAATCCAATATCACAACTCAACAAGCTTGGAAAAAATAGGGAGTGAATTTCTCAAGAGCTTATTATGATCATAAGTTATAACTATAATGATTATCATTAGAAATTGGGACTCAGGTTAGGCCCATAGCTAGAGATAGAGATGTAATCATTTTGATGGAAACACATGAGCATTATGGGTGTAAGACACTAGAATTTGAAGGTTACATAAAGGAAACAACATGGAATAAAGAAACAAAAAATGGAAAGGGGCGTGGGGGTATAATGGTGTTAATAAAAGAAGCATTGAATATAAGTATTGAAATATAAAAATAAGATGAAAGTAACCAATACATATTGAGACAAAAATAACCAATACACATTGAGACAAGAATAATAGAAATGACACAAATAATCTAGTATAGTTGCATGCAAGAATTCCAAGTTGTATAAGAAATATAATCTAGACCATGAAGGCCTATACTCACTTTTAAAGAAGGAAATTTCAACCTACAGTAATCTTGGGTAGTTTCTATTAGTAGGTAACTTTAATACGAGACAACACATAAACAAGTCAACATTGTAGGAAGTAATAAATATCTAGATATAAGTCCTCTTTGGATGGTGGAAGAAGAAAATTAGCAATGGGTTAAAGTTTCAAAATATGCACAAGGGACAATCATGTACATAACTTGATCATATGTAATGCTATGAGAAAGATAGGAAAAGTTATGAAAATATACATGCAAAACTATAATGAGTAGAGTGTGATTAACTATGCTACATGCTCATGAAGTTGTATATCTAGAATAGAAGAGCTAGTAGTAAAATATTCTCTTGTGGAGATTGAATCAAATTACAACCTATTTTTTATAAAATTCCAATTACAATGAAATAAATAACATGATAAGAATAATTGGATCAACCAAAGTAAACCTATATTCAAAGGAAGCATCCTCTTGAGAGAGGAACATCAACAAGCCTTCAAGGTAGATTTGAATAGAAAATAGCAAAAAGAGGAAGGAAAGGGAGCTCCTAACATTCTTATAGATTCTACTAAGAGTAGAAGATAATACACACCATTCAAGAAGCCCTAAACACATGTAAGAGAGTCAAACCTAAAATAAGAAAGGAAATATCTTCTTGGAAAACTCATGGTATGTTGAAGAATGCAAGACAATGCAAAGGTTGCTAAAAATACCCATAGGAAGAACAATGGAAAATTAAAAAGTTATGAGAAATTATTGAGAACTAAAAAAGGATAATACATAGGAACTAAAAGAAAGAGTTAATTTAGTTAGGAAAACATGTACCAAATATATTTTGGAGGGAGCTTCATAATGAAAATATGCAAACATAGAACAACATAACAAGTCAATGGTTAAAGTATGTAAAAATAGTTGTATGAGTGTGAAAATGCAAAAGACACACTTCTTATAGTCACTATTAGTGAAGAAATTTTCATGACCAAAGCATCATGTAAGGGATTGAAAAGTTTGCAATAGATAAAGCTTGAGATATAAACTACCTACAAGTAAAGCATCTATAATCGGGGTTGAAATATGATCACCTCAAATTAAAGAAATTTTCAATGAGGTTATTTAAAATGGTTTCCCAACTAAGTGGACAACTAGCTTAACCATCCTATTGTTTAGAAGTGGAGATGCAAATAATCCCTCAAATTACTAAACTATCATGGTGAGTCCTCCCTTTTCAAAGGAATTTGGGATCATGATAGAACATATGTTCAATAGTTTGGTAGAGGAATATATAAAGAGAGTAATAGAGCAAGAAAATATTAGACCTAAACACTCAACCTTTGATCATTGTTTGGTAATTAAACACCTAGTTGAAAAGGTTTGGGATAAAAAAGAATGCTTATTGTTGATTTGTAGAATTTAAGAAATTATTTGACATAGTGCTAAAGAGCATTTTTTGGAGTAGAATAGAAGAACTAGGAGTCCCAAAGCATTATAGGATAGTAATTCACAAATTATATTAAGTTAAGGCTAAAATAAAAATGTAAATAGGGTTGTTCAAAGGTTTCAAGGGTGATATAGGTGTTAAACAAGGCTACCATCTATCTTTGAATTTATTTGGACTAAACATCAACATGTTGAGGCATTGAGTAAACAAAATTGGAGGGAATGGGGTCCACTTGGCCAAGTATATAGTTTATATTGATAATCTAATTCTAATGGCAAAGATAATCCAAGATTTAAGAGATCATTTATTAGCCCTAGAGCTCTTTTGTAAAGAAGCATGTATGCAATTTAACACCAACAAAACCACGATTTTGGTTTTCTCATTGAAAAGGAAGAAAAAAACATGCTGGCTTTCAATTTGAAGGATAGTCTCTTGGAGTGATGTTAGAATACAAGTATCTTGGCCTTGATTTTCATGGTAAATTAGTTAGGACACATGTAGAACGAAAAGAATACAAGGAGGTTGGATAGCTCTTTGTGCACTTGAAAACAAATATAAGAATATTGAGTAATTGGATTGTAAGATCATGAAGGTTCTATTTGGGTTACTTGTCACACTAGTTGTGTTGTATGGATGCAAAGTATGGGTTAGTGGGACATTGAGTTTGAAATGGAGGCAAATAGAATGGATACAAAAGCATCTAATCATAAACACTTTTAGAATTGAGGCTTCTATTCCCTGCGAAGTTATCCTTGTAGAGGCATGTACTTTTCCTTTAGAGGCAACTATTATGACTAGATTATAATATTACTTGAAGCAAAAGAAAATATGAAGATCAACAAGTGGCCCAGGGCTGTAAGAGATGAAGAGTTGCATAGAACAAATAACACATGGATGAAATAGAACCACAAATGAATGTGTATTTGGGATATTAGCTTAAACACATGTTCGAGCCTAATAAACAAATTAAAAACTATGTAAATGAAAAGTTCAAAGCAATGATGTGGAGGAAAAAACCAGAAGAGAACAACAACGCTATATTATATAGTTCAACCCGATTTATGATCATTTAAAAAAACATATATAAACATTTAAATTAAAAGGAGGTAAAATATCCTCATTATTCACATAAGGACTAGCTCTCATAGACTTAAATGCAAGATAGACAAAATTGATGACACCTAAAGAAGAGTGGAAAAAAAAACTTATATGTTTTACACCACAAAAATAATAGAAATATGAAAACATTTCATCCTTAAATATCCAATGTACACAAACATTAAAGACAAATATAAAAAACAATAAAAATTAATTCTATAATGAAATTATTTACAAAATAAATAATCCTTTTAAAAATGAACTGCCCTGTAAATCTTCTAACCAATAATGCCATAAACCATTGGACCTAATTAAAAACATTATTTCATATACTCAACTCGATATTTTGGTTGCAATAATGACCACTTAATTTGAAGATGTAATACATACGCTCCACAATCTTTTCATATAGCGAGGTGTGCCAAAGGGCCAAATCCATGAAAGTTTCTATGAAACGTATATTGATGTAAGGAGTAGTTCTAAATATTAGAAATCGATAGCCTCTCTAGGAAATATGGTTCCTTACAACATTTAAACTGAATCCTTGCAAAACCTTATCTGTAATTGTTTTGTGAAGTAGCAGAAACTAAGCATGCAGCAGAAGACGATAGTTTCCACTCTTCCTTCGTCTGGAGGAGGTTACAGTTATTCATGCAAACTTAACTCACATACAAGAGCTCGATGCCAATGGCAATGCTTGTCATCTCCGTCGATTGCCCAGAAATTTAAGTGGTCACAAACGAACAGCAATTTTATCATCAAGTGCGTAAGAAGAGCTGTTAGAAAAGCTGGCAGAAAATACCCATCGGAGCGTAGGGAGCTCAAACAGAAACTTAAACAAAAAGAAGCCGAGCTTAGTGTGGATGGTAAAAACAGAGACGATGGTTACTGGAGGTTCTTCAAAGTGCCAGTCCCTGTGGACAAGGATCCAGGCAAAGATTATATTGGAGTTTCTGATGCTCTCATGGAGGGCATTGCTCGTTACATTAAATTTCCCGTAAGTATTCTCGAAAACATCAGCGACATGATTTTCTGTTTGTTTGAATTCATGCTTTTGTATTTGGTGCTTTTTTGTGGTATAGAATTTGAGGTAATCCGAGTTTCGAATTTTGGGTAGAATTTGGATTGATTTCAACAGCTTGCGTTGCCTTCATTTTAAATTTGGAGATTTGAACCCGTGTTCGACTATAAAAATTTGAATGCTTTATTACTCGAGTTCATCCATTTGACACTTTATTATCCATGTAAAAAATTTGATTTTAGTAAAAAATGCTCCACGGGGTTTCGGGGACGGGGAGTACCCGGTGGTGGGACGAGTTTTCGGTACGGGGGTACTTTTGGGTCATTTTTTAGGGGACGGCAGTGGACGGCTGATAAAAAAATAGGGAATTTTTTAAAAATATACAGAAATTTCAAATGTTCATAGCATAACATTGATAAAGCATTCATTCTAGACATTTGTATAAGCTTAATACATATCATTAGACTTGAATTGAGATTTCTCATGAGAATCGACAAACAAATTAACAAAATTCAAATGCTTTTCATTATCAATGTGCACACATATCATATAAAAGTCTGATAATTATAACCAAAATGCCCAAAGGCTCCAAGTCTCAACTATCAAATGACATGCTAAACATAAAACTAAGAAAATATATTGCTGTCCAAGGTCCCTAATCAGCAAAAGGTAGGTCTAAATCAGCATCGCCCTCGCCATCAAAGCTCGAGTCTAAATTAGTGTCAGTGTCCATGTCAATAGAAGGATCTGCCTCAACCAATCCCTCATGTGCATTCTCCTCAATCTGCATAGCATCTTTGGGATTAACATCCCAACCTAAGGCTGGAGTTTGACGATACTGACTAGTCTGGCGATCCTTCACTCAGCTGCTCTTCTTTTGTTCTCCTTCACTTCACAAGCAAAATGTAAAAATGAATTGCTTTTTCTCATTTTAGGGCATATATAAGGCATAAATTAGGTTAAGTGGCATGGGGTGTCCCTTGTGGGCCCGCCCATGCCTTTTTTTCATTTTAAAAAACTTTAATTTTTTATAAAAATGTGTTTTTTTTGCTGCTGGGCCGTAGGGTACTTCTAGAAGTACCCGGTATGGATGAGGGATGGCTGGGAAGTTTCGGGTACTTCTAGAAGTATCCTACGTCCCCTGCCTTTTGCCAAAAGTCCCTTGGAAGTATCGGGTACTTGGAGGGCAAAAGGGGACGGCTAGGGGACGTTTCCTGGCCGTCCTCGCATACCCGTTTTGTACCCGGTATGGGAAACGGCATAAAAACACAAGGGACGCGTCCCCGTGGAGCATAGGTAAAAATACGTTTTGTTTGCAGCAATCACTATATAAATCTGTCCTATAATCAAGGCAATTTAATGGTTATGTGCATCAAATATGCATAATTTTTTTTTTTCCCTAAAGAAAAGACTTTTCTCATGCTGTGACGGCAAGAAAAGGAGACGCAAGTGTATGAGAATGGGGCAATAAACTGTCAAAGTATTGGAGAACACCACAAAAATTGTCTTAGTCACATTGGAAGCCCTTGGTCAAACTTGAATAGCTTTTGGCGCATCAATTCTTAATTCTCTCCCAAACCCAGTCCAAATAGGCTAGTGATTGCTTTGCAAATTTACACTTCTTAATAGTGAGTGCCAATTGAGTCTCCCTGAAAGTTTCTAAAACTTACTGCAAATGTGTATGATGTTCCTTCCACATTTTACTAACTTAAATATCATGCAAGTACTCTATCCCACATGTATCTATGGATGGCCTTAATTCATCATTCATCAATCTCATAATTTTTTTTTGTGTACTGCTTAAACAAAAACATAAGGACTAAATATTTATACATACCAAATACAAGGACTAAATATCTATGTTCCATCCATCACCCAAGCTTGATGGTAGCCCAATTTGAATTTTAGCTTTATAAAATCCTCGACATGTTATAGCTGATCAAACAAGTCATATGTCCTTGTAAGAGGATACCTATTTCTAATAGGAATTGTGTTTAATGCCCTATGAGCTATAATCAGTGGATATACTCCATGTCCCATATATCTTTGGAACCATTACAATTGGAGATCAATCATGACGAGCTTGGGTGAACAACTCGTTCTTACAAATTGAGTTGTTAATCAGCTTCACTAGATTCCAAAAGAAATTGTTTATAGAGATCAATATTGGATGATTGCATGATATGTCTATCTCTAAGTGTACATTACATGGGAGACGGCTGTAAATACAGGCTAAAAATCTTACAGTGGTATTTCCTATTTCTAGCTGTCTATGTAACCTTGCTAGCTGTTCCAGCTCTGTACCTAAGTTTAATTCATTTATACATGTTTTTTAACGGGTATCCAGCTGTCAGCTCTTTTGATTTATTTCTCTACTTTTACAGGTAATTCAGTGATTTATTTCTACCTATCCACTGTGCATGGATATGATAAATAACAATATTTAAATTACTAATTATAATAGATGCCTTATCATTTCTTCTATGCTTAGAGAAAATTGTCATTAATTTGTACATTAGATTAGAAAATTTCTTTTGAAAAGTTGACTAAGAAAACTATGTGGGATTTCTCAGGAATCCTCTCCAATTTCTATATGAGATTGGGAACTTCTTGGAAAAAGTTGACTAAAAGTCACATGAGATTTCTCCGGAAATTGAGGGTGTCATAGTCTTCATGGGCCCTTTGGTGCTGTTTACTGGCTGCAGCTATTGATGTAGTTTCCAACACTAATCCTTCGTGTGTCCATCTATATCACAATACTCACAGTGATGTTTTGAGCCTTTACTCTTACACATAGTAGTTAGTGGTTACCTTTGTGTGAAGATTACTTGTGTACTCATGTTCTTTTGGTTATATGGGTAATCCTCAACAAGTTGTTCTATAATTTGGCTGATTTTGCAAAATATTTTCTTAGAGCAATCAGCCTTGGTGTGGTCTTCTGTCTTGTATTTAGTACACCACGGCTCCTATTATTTCTTTGTGTCATCCTTAAACTTTCTCATAATTTGGGGTGGTAATCTTTAGGGAGCTTGCACTGACCTTGGTTCAGCATTATCATTGCTATTTGAGTCATCATTTTTGCTCCTTTTTCTTGAGTATGTGGATGTTTTCTTCTTTCTATTGATATCCATTACATGGTTAAGCATATTTAACTAGGACGGTGGAACCTCCTTCATCTTCTTCCACAATAGAATTGCAAGTCTCTTAATGAACTGTTGCATTTTTAAGCAATTCTTTGTGCCTCTTACTATAAGATGGTAAAGTTTCATGTTTTTCTTGCTGGGTGTTGTAGATCTTTATGACAATTTCATTATTATCTTTGAGGATTTTGAAATCTTGTTAGAATGCTTTTGAGAGTTAATCCCATGAGACCTCACCATTTGATGGTGTGTTAGTAAACTAGTCTAGGACTCTAGAGCCATCCCTTTGATCATGGCTAGATGACCAAAGCTAGTGGTATTCATTTGTCTGCCCATATGTAATCTGGATGGTAATTCATTTTGTGCAATTCCATATTGGGTCTTTTGACCAATCACTATTAAACTTTGGTGCTTTTGTCTCTCCCAATTTATGCTTAGCAGATCAACTATGGTTATTACTTTAGTGTTGTATATTTTTTTGTTTGGGATTGATACAACTCTTAAGTTTGATCCTTTTCCTTAGGATGGTTTGTTTGGAACATTCCTTATTTCTCTTTATACTGGTTGAGATGTTTGGAATCTCAGCCGTTCCTTCAACTTGAGTGATCTATAGGATGCTTTGGTTGTTGTTAGGTGCCTCTCTTTCCTTGCTCCTCTAACTTTTCCTATTGCTTTCCTTGGTGTTTTTGGTTCACTTTCATCCATTATTTTTTAACTTTAACTACTGTTGATACTTTAGGCTTGACTTTTACTTCTACTTTGAACTTGCCTCTTAGATGGATTTTTGGAATAGGCTACCTCTCATTTTCTCTGTCTTCTTTCTTGATCTTCTACCAATCTTTTAGATTGATTGATTTCGTGGTCCAGTGCTTGATCATGTTGTCTTCTTCTTTGACATAGGCTCAATGTTGTTCATTCCTTCTTGTACAATGCGGTTCTTTTGATTGTTCCTCTTCTTCCATATGATACCTCCTTGGATTTTTGTAGAACATTTTGTGTAGCACATTAATCTTGCAAGCTTATGTAGCATCTAACAAGGAGTCTGTGTAGGTTATCCAATTGCTGGTTGACTTCTTCAAAATTTTCCAAGTTATCGTAGATTGAATTTGTAGGCACTTGTTCGCTCACGTAGTCTTCTTTGACTTGTTCTTGTATCAAAAGGACCCACAAATATTTGAAGTCTCAATTTAATCTTCTTTGTGTTGCTTTGTCTTGATTATACTTCAACTTGTTGATCCATTCAATCTTGGTTATGTTGTCAACCTGGTAATGTGTCATAAATTCATAATTAATGTTTATTATCAATCAAGTTTCGCTTCGACTCAGCTACATTTTGAATTGACTTTGTGCAAGTAATGATAATATAAATGTTTATGGTAAATTTTCTATTACTGGATTATGCCAAATAGAATCACATATTGAATATGCTAAACAAAATTACATACCGTGATTGCAACACATAGAAAGGAGAGAATGTTATCTTCTTTTCTATATTTAGGTATTTTTTACAAAGATACATCTCCACTACATGATAGTGATCAAAATAGATGCTAGTATTTTAATTTGCACCTTTGAGTACAACACATAATGAAACATGTGTGGTAGAATTTCTCTTTAAACTAGAAGAGGAAGCTCCTTGTAAACAAAAACTAACCTAAAATCCTAATTTGAACACTATGTACTTGCTATTCACAATTTGTACTTGTGTGTTTCTGGGGTAATTTATGCATATCAAACAAAAAATGCATCTTCTTTAAGTATGCAATACTAGCAAACTTGCAAAATATATATTTTTTCGTTCTTAGGCTAGGCAAAATGCTGATATGCATTTCCACTCAAGGTTAGAGGTTTTTATGTTTTTTGACTGAAAGTAAACCCTACATAACTATCTAATGCTCACTTTTTCTAGCTAAAAGTAGATATTGAAAAGATGTAACACAAGGATTGAATAGGTTTAATAGAAAGATATAAACACTTTAGAAAATTGAATTAAGGAATTATGTTCAAAGCCACAATCCCTAGCTTTGAGTAAACTTGCAATTCAAAGCTTGCAAGCTCGTTAAAAGCAATTTCACTTACCCAATACACAAGATGTTATAAACTAAACACTAGGTAGTCGCACTCAAAGCTACAACAGCCAATCTAACATCTACTGCAATGCAAAGCTTTTAGTAAATGTTAAGCAATATTCAATTCATAAAAGCACAATAACACATAACATCTCAACATCTATTGAATAAATGATACTGAATCCCTAAACTAAGCGCCAAGAGCATTTATTTATAATGTTTACAAAATATTGCATGTAAAAACATAAAAAGTTAACAGATAGTCCTAAGCAAAGCAAGTTTTTATTATATATTTCTGTCCCCAACTACTAATCCCTAACTCAAACAATCTTCAAATAGACTTCTGATAAGGATAAGTATCAGCCTAACAATAGATCTTCTAGAAGATCGTCTAAAATAGTCTGTCTATAAATAAATGCTAAAAATAGTTCTTTGAAAGTATGCTCATATCCTCAAAAATGGTGACAGCTAAAAATAGACAATGGCAAGCTTCGGGGACATTTCTGATGAAACTTTTTTGTTTTGAGTATGACAAATCCTTTGAAGATACCCAAAAACTCTTAACAATTCTGATGCTTTGAATGTGAAAAATCCTTCCTTTCTTGCTTTCCACACCAATCCATAGCATGATGCCACCTTAGATACTACAAAATCCCTAGGGTTTGATGGCAAGCTGTTGTAGGAATGATATTATAATGAACAATTTTATACCCCAAATATGCATTATGAAACACAACAAAATATGTAATGAAATAATTTGCACAAAAGAGGAATATAATATGAAATATTCCGCAAATACTTGATAATAACTGAGAATAACAAACCACTTCTAGGCGGAAAACCTCCAATATCTCCAATGAGAACACAATTTACAATCTGATGATCAAATAATATTCACTACCTCCTCTATATACCCTACTTATGCTTAGGATATCACCCAAACCGACTTAGAAAACAATATATAATCCTTAGGCTGACCTAATTAACTAAATAATGATAATATGACTTAATTAAGAGGTAAGGTAGCGAAAAGCCGATTACTCATAACCCTATACACACTCTAGGATTAAGGGCGTAGCATGCCCCTTCTTCAAAGAAGCATCGTCCTCAATGTTAATCAAGTGTGGATGCTTCTGGATGAACTCTTCATCTTCCATGTGGCATGTACAACTGAAAAATTCTTCCATTGAATGAGATACTCGGTGAGTGTCCTAGTCCTCAACTTCTTTTTGTTGGCTCTAATATGATTCTTCCTTCTTCATCTAGCTTTGGTAATATTGTTTGTGTAGGGATATTATGCCCAATCACTTTCTTCAAACAAGAAACATGACAAAATGGATGTATCTTAGTTGTTGGAGGTAGCTCAAGCTTGTAGGCAACACTACCTATCTTTTGCATACTTTGGTATGGACCATAATTGTGACGACCAAACCCGTACGTCAAATAAAAATTTCACAATTTATCAATAATAAGTAAAGACAATGCCATTTCAATAAAATTTTTCTTTTCAATTTCATAAACATGATATATCATTTTGCAACTTTAACTATTTCTTTCCAAAAGAAAACTACAAAGTAAACAAGTACAAGATACATACATAGCTCGTAAGCTTTTGGCACAGATAGAAGTAAGAAGGTCTAGGAGATCATCCTATCAAATCTTGGTCCATCGGCCGCTTGTTGAGGAGGAGAAACATCACTCGGGCACTTTTCCATCAACCACAGACTTATAATGCAGTCCCCCGCACACCTATTATTAGATAGATGGCCCTCCCTTCAAAGAAGAGATTGGTAGGGTATCCTTTAACGATTACCAATTGAGCATAGTGTTGTGTTCCTACATAACTAGGTCCTGTGCATACGACAACTCTTGAACTAGTATGTAATACGGGATCACGATGAACTGACAGTGTAGTTTCACAACTAAATGGAAGTTGTTCCTATCACTACTTTGGCCAAAGTATTTCCATTCATTATATAGAATGTAGGTCATCTATCACATGCACTAGCCAGGGTCGATTTGACTTAAGGCTTCCTTACTCTATGCATAGGTTAGTCTTTCCAGGGTAGTACGTACCCTAGACATCCTACATCAGACTGACTACTAGAAATAAGAACAGCATAACAAGTAATCACAATTTCCCTTCCTATACTGGATATCTTCATCCTAGGAGTTTCATTAGCTTAACTAAGTTAATCTAATAACTTAAGCTGTGATCATTACTTAATTTAATGCCCTCATGTTCGCCCTAGTATTTCGTAACTACTTCAAAACATATACTCCTTATACGGAGATCATACATATAATGCAATTCACTCATTAATGCAAACAGGTATACACTTCAGTAAGCATGCTTAACCATTCCTTAAAGTAAATTACTTACATGGTGCCACGTAGAATTATTTCTCTGTTCATCCTAACTAAAGTATTGAACTCAATGCAATTCCCTATCTATGCATATTCAGTAATTACACTTTCAGATTTATATCAAGAAATACGTTCTAGAACATGAAAGGAGAAACAACAAGTCTGGTATAAGCCTTTCCCAATGATGATGAACTTGATTGTATTTGCAGCACTCCAGTTCTCTAGCAAAAGACCTCTAGCAAACTCTCAGACCAGACTCTAACTTCTTCTCAGAAATTGAACTCTTACTAGGGATATACAGCTGAAGGGTAAACTTAGCTTCTCACTGTGAACTCAGAAAATGTGATGATAGTAAACAGAAAATGACTCTCAGCCAATGGTGATTTCTGCTCTTAGAATTAATAGAAAATGCTCTTTAGAAAATATGAAATGCTCTCCAGAAAAAACATAAACTCGAATTTTGGTAAGTGATGATAAAGAGTGAGCAGGGCGGCTATATATAGAGCCCCTGCTCAACCATTTTCCTCTTTTAATGGCATATAAAATGCCAGACAAGGTTTTGAATGATTCAAATATAAAATGTGGCGGATTGTATAGGTGAGTCGACCTCTTTTTGTGACAGCAATCAAAGAATGGTTCAACATTGCACAAGTAAAACTCTGAATCATGACACCTACAGGCGTCCCTCTCTTTTGGCGCAGATATTCAACAATTTGGTTTGATGAATCAACACAGAAGAATTGGTCAAGGTCGCCTGCAATCCATGTTGCCAATTTACAGGGTACGATTGCCAAATACCCAGCTTAAGCAGAGTGCTTCTGACCTGGTCATGGCGTGAGTTCTCCAGGTCGCACGTGTTGCTTCTCACGACAATTTCATTCTTTTCATTTTATTTCCTCTTCCAAAGTTTTCATAAAGTTCCCAAAGAAATATTTCACTTTGGCGTGATTTGTCAAAAGTTCGATTTAAAATAGAAGACTTAATATATCTTCACTTTGATTTAATCAGTTTCCCATAGTTCTCAAGAAATATTTAACATCGATTTAAAAAATAAAGTCTTTCATTACCATGAGATGTATCGATCTCTTATTTTAAATCAAATCAATTTAAATTATAAACATATATATATTTAATTATATAATTATATATTTATACTATAGTTTTATTTTACTTTAATATATATGTATGTATATATATATTTAAATTTTACAATTTAAATATGTTTATATATACATATATATATTTTGGTAAAATTTATAATATATATATATTTATATAATATATATATATATTTATATAATATTATATATATATATATACTTTTACATATATATATATATATTTTTAGACTGCAGGAATCGGGTAGCACGACCCCATATAAACTGCAGTGCGCCTGGTAAACTTTTTAACGTGACCGGTGGCGCTGGCGCGACACGCCCTCCGGTACCACGGGGGTGGGGGAGACTAGACCTCGTGACCAACCTCCTGCAACAGGAAATATTTAGCCAACCGAGCTAGGGCCCCAACCCCATACTTTTACATATATAAATATATACACATTTACATATTTAATTTGATAAATACGTATATTGTGAGCTAGTCAACATACTTTCAATATACATAGATAATATACATATCTATGTATATGTGTATATACGTGTATATGTAAATTCCAAGGCAATATTAAAATAATATTATTAATATCCATATATATCAGGTTGGTTGTGGGTATATATATACGTGTATATACGTTTGTATATTTTCCTCTATGTACATGTATACGTAAGTATATTATATCGATGTACTTGTACGAGCATATCCATTTTCTCTCATACACTTGTATTGACATGAATATACCTATGGATACGTGTATATACTATATACACGTATACATGCCCACCTCCTAACCAGTAATGTAATATTATAAACAGATACATAGATAAGCATCACTTATACATGCATTCAGAAGTAGACAAGACTCCTAATGTCAACATACAAGCCTATAGATGACTTACCCATAACTCAACAAACTGACTTAGCTTACTCAGTCTAAGGGACGTGTGTGTATGCTCAAATGGTACTCGTTACTGTTTACCCGACCAAGCTCCTCCCCGAGTGATATTCCTCCTCTGCCTGGAGGAATGGTCCTCTTACCTGCACACCATGACATGACAACGGAAGTCATATGCTCACAACAAGGCAGTATACATAAAACATCTCAAAAGTTAGAATAAACATTATTCCATAACTTACATGCGACATTTAATCAAGAATTACATCAATAGAAGTATCAGACAAATGAGACAATCATTTAAATAGGACACATTCATTTGATAATGAGAACAACATGTTTTATTCATCTTATATGATTCAATCATTACAATTCATTGCCCTATGCAATAGTAGCTATACAATCGGGGTGTAACAATAATGTTTCATGGACGAATTGTTGTTCTTTGTTTGGTGCTTTAGGGACATTTGCTTATAAGGCTGTAATCTCAAGAAAACCAAGTCCCCAAATCCAAAAATCCTTTCATTGCATTGTTGGTCAGCTTGTTATTTCATTCTATTTTGTGCCATGGTCAAATTTTCCTCGAGTCATGTGTAATTGTAATCAAATCTTATCAGATTGTTTCCTAAAAGAACCTATGGAAATTCTAAGTTTGAAATTCTGTTCTAGAATTCTAAGTCAGATTTATTTCTTTTGTATCAAATGTGCTGATTGCAGAACATTTATCGATTTCAATGTCTTGCAAATAAGGGAATGAAGTCCCATTTATATGTGGGAGACACGCCTCAAGGAGAGACGCGTCTCATGAGAGGACGTGTCCCTTGAGCTCGCGAGCTTCCTTAACAACCGAAGCCATTCGGTGTTATCATAGAATAAGATGTGTGTTTTCAACAATCATCTAATATGAATTCCGATTTATCCATTTGCAAATTTTGATCATCATCTGAAATTTGAATAACATATTTGATGGTTTTATATTTTAAGAACATTTTGGTTAAATATAAATGATGATGATACATGAATGCAATCATCATTTATATTTGACCGAAGCTATCTTAAATCAACACTCCCTCTTAGCTAGGGAAGATATTCCAAATCAAATAAGTGGAGATATCACCTTCACACGTGATATCGAAGATATGATATGTTTTCATAAGATTGTCAAGTCACATGACATTCTTCATAATCACATCTTCATTATAGTATGTACACTAACATCAAGTCACATGATGTCTACCATAATAATTCATGGCATATCCATGGATATATATAGTTATCCACCATGATTATCTCTTAAGGATCACAATGATCTTCAAATGACATCAAGTCCCATGATATCCATCAAAGTGTCCAAGAGATACTATCATGACATGTCCACATATATCAAGTCACATGATATCTATCATGATAGTTCAACTCATCATTTTAGAGTCGTCACTTTACAATGTCACATACAAGTGTTTATTATTAGAAAGATCGTCACCTTTCAATAATGTACACAGGGGGAGCGGGCCCATAAGGTCATGGAGTCACACACATGACAAAAGAGTTTACACATTAAACATCTTTAAATATATTAGTACAACTACTAAACAATTTTGAATTTCAAACATAATATCAAATTACATTTCAATCATACCAAGCTTCTTCCTGAAGTGTTCAACCTTGATTCGGGAGAGAGGTTTGGTGAGAATGTCTGTTGTTTGATCATTTGTACTAATATACTCCAACTGGATCACATTCTTTTCTACCATGTCTCTTACATAATGGTAGGGGATCTCAATGTGCTTAGATCTATCATGGAATACTAGATTTACAGAGAGTTTGATGCAACTCTGATTATCACAATGAATGATAGTAGGATTCAAGGGCTCACCAAAGAGTCCCACAAGCAATTTCCGGAGCCATACTGCTTCTCTTGCCCCCATAGAGGCTGCAATGTATTAAGCTTCTGTCGAGCTTTGAGCTACTGAAGACTGTTTTCTGCAGATCCAAGAGATCATAGCCGATCCCAAACTGAAGCAACATCCTGATGTACTTTTCCGATCGGTTACACTTCCAACCCAATCTGAATCAGAGTATCCATGTAGATCTAGTTGATTATTTTTGTAAAGAAGACCATATCCAATAGTGCCTTGAAGATATCTCAATATATGTTTCACAACCATAAGGTGAATTTCCTTTGGCTCACACATGAACTGGCTTAGAGCATTCACTGCATAGCAAATATCAGGTCTGGTGTTAACCAGGTACATCAATGATCCAATCATTTGTCTATATAGAGTGGTATCTGCACACTTAGATTCTGCTGCTACTTCTTTTAGTTTGTGAAGGTTGGTTTCCATAGGTGTAGACATGGGTCTACAATCCAACATTCGAAATCTCTTCAGAATATCAATAGTATACTTCCCTTGGTTTAGTATGATGCCATCTGATTTCTGCCATACTTCTAAACCTAGGAAGTAGTGTAAGATGCGCAAGTCTTTCATGTCAAACTCTGAAGTTAGATCCTTCTTTCCTTGAGCAATGAGGTGATCTTCTCCTGTTATTAGCAGGTCATCAACATATAAAATAATTATTAACATATCACCTTTGATTACATTAAAGTAAAGATTTGGGTCTGCATCATTCTTGGAGAATCCTAGTCCCAAGAGGTGGCTGTCAATTCTTTCATACCAGGCCCTGGGTGCCTGTTTAAGTCCATAGAGTGCTTTCTTTAGTCTGCATACATGTGAGTCAGGTTTATGTATCACAAAACCTTCAGGCTGTTCTAGATAGACTTCCTCTTCAATGGTTCCATTTAGGAAGGCAGTTTTCACATCCATTTGATGGATCTTCCAGCCTTTAGCTACTGCAATGGCTATCACTGCTCTCACAGATGTGTAATGGGCAACAAGTGCAAATGTTTCTTCATAATCAATGCCTTCCTTCTGTGAAAAACCTCTTGCCACAAAACGTGCCTTATTTTTTTCTATACTACCATCAACAACATGTTTGATTTTGAAGAGCCATTTAGAAGAGACAACAGATTTCTCTTTTGGTCTAGGCACAATATCCCATACATCATTCTTTAGAATGGACTGATACTCTTCCGTCATAGCGTCCTTCCATACTTGATGTCTGAAGGCTTCTGAAACACTGGTGGGTTCTGAATTTATGATGTCATTCATTAGAGCAACATATCTTGAGAACCGTTTGGGTCTTTTACTCTCCCTAAATGTTCCTTTGGGTGTTGCATGATTCTCAGCTTCTTTGATCATCTTTCTAGCCCAAAGTGGCCTCTTCTTGCTGTTGTCATTTGCATTCTCATCTGGATTAGATTGAAGTTCATTTGGCATTTCCTCAGGGTACTCCCTTTGAATCTCAGGAGTAGGTTCCACTTCTAATACCCTAGGGGAATAATTTTCTATCTCACTAGAACTTCTTGCCCTTTGAATGCAATGTCTTCTTCAAAGATGACATCTCTGCTCAATTCAATTTGATTCTGCCCGGGTATGAATATCCTGTAGGCCTTGGAGGTTTCACTATATCCCATAAATATCCCTTTCTTTCCGGAAGGTTCTAGTTTGAATCTCTGCTCCTTGGGCACATGATTATAGACGGGGCAACCAAAAATCCTAAAGTGACTAATATCAGGTTTTAGACCAGTAAATGCTTCTTCAGGAGTTTTGTTATCTAGGTGAGAATGAGGACATCTATTTTGGATGTAGACAGCAGTTCTAGAGGCTTCTGCCCAGAATGAGGTTTCAATGTTCTTGTCAAGCAACATTGCTTTTGCAGCTTCTACAATGGTTCTATTTTTCCTTTCAGCAACCCCATTTTGTTGAGGGTTGTAGGCTACTGTAAACTCCCTCTTAATCCCAGCATTCATGCAGAATTCCTTAAAGATTTCAGAGGTGTATTCTTTCCCATTGTCTGTCCTTAAGATTTTTATTTTCTTCCCAGAGAAGTTTTCAGTAAGAGCTTTGAACTCCTTGAACCTTTTAAGGATTTCTATTGACTCTTTACACTTAAGAAAGTAAATCCAGGTCTTCCTAGAGAAGTCATCTATAAATATGACATAGTATAGGAAGCCTGCCTTGGAGGGTACAGACATGGGTCCACATAAATTAGAGTGAACCAATTCTAATACATTTTGGGTTTTGCTCAAGCTATTGTGAAAGGATCCCTTTGTATTCTTTCCTAGGGCACAACCTTTACAAGTTCCTTCATGAGTTGGTTTTAACTTAGGTAATCCTGTTACAAGTTTTTCTACGGAAGGTAGGGCACGGAAATGAAGGTGTCCTAATCTTCTATGCCAAATTTCATTTGAATCAGAAGTATCAAGGGTAAGGGCTTGCTTGACTTCAGTGCATAGTTTATAAAGATAACCTTGTCTTACACCTATGTTTAGAGCTTTCTTTATAGTTGAGTTCTTAGGCCATGCCAGAACTTTCCCATCCATAAAGGTAACCCTATATCCATTGTCTTCAAGAGCAGAGATGGATATTAGATTCCTCTTTATTCCAGGTACGAATAAAACTCTAGTGAGTTGAAGGGAGAGACCAGATTTCAATGTGATGGAACAAGTTCCAACCCCTTTTACTTGATGTGTAGAATCATCCCCAATTGTTACTTCTTCATCAGACTCTTCAGTCATAGTGTCTAAGTGTTCTCTAAACCCTGTGATGTGCCTCGAAGAACCACTATCAATCACCCAGTTGTTGATATTGTTAGATACTTGACTTGATAAGGCTGAATAGAATACAAATTTCTCAGAATCATGGTCTGAATTTTGGTTTCCTACTTTAGCAAATGATGCTTGTTGTTTTGATCTGTCAGGGCACTTCATTGCATAGTGCCCATATTGATCACATCTAAAACATTGTACTTGAGAGATGTCTTTCCTCCTTTTGAATGATCCTTTTCCATGGGAATTTCTCTTTCTCTTAGATGATCCTTTCCCGTAAGAGTTTTTCTTACCCCTTTTATTAGATGATGTGTTGAGCACTTGAATGTCCTCATCTATGGATTTTTGTTTGTTTTCTTTTGTTGAGAGTCTTGTTTCCTCTTGAAGGCAGTCTGTTCTTAGCCTATCAAACTTGGGGAGTTCAAATCTTGCACTTATTCCTTGAACAAATGGCTCCCATGAGTTCGGTAGGCCTCCTAGTGCAATTAGTGTTAACTCTTTGCTATCAATTTGATATCCAATTGTAGATAATTGATCTCTTAGTTCAATGATCCTCATGAAGTATGCATTAATAGTTTCTCCTTTGTTTATTTGGACATTGTTGATTTGTCTCTTTAATGCAAGAGTC
This sequence comes from Sequoia sempervirens, assembly GCA_007258455.2. Classification (NCBI taxonomy): domain Eukaryota; kingdom Viridiplantae; phylum Streptophyta; class Pinopsida; order Cupressales; family Cupressaceae; genus Sequoia; species Sequoia sempervirens. Next base: position 178,548 of record VDFB02024874.1, read on the forward strand.
CTACTGGTGTTGTTTATCTCATAGGTGCTCTCAAGGGATTTGAACATTAGATATGCAGTTTCATGTTTTGCTAGAATAGGTACTATGTGGTCCCTAACTGCATCTACTAAGATATTCATGGCTTTTTCATTATTCTCAATCCATTGAGTTTTCTCAGGATCATTCTCTGGTTCCCTCTTGTTTTCTCTCACAAATGAGTCTAACTTATTTTCTTTGAGAATCATCATGATTCTGAATTTCCATGAGGTGAAGTTGTTTGCTCCCTCAAGACGATCTTCAAATCTGATCACACTTGACATTATGAAGAATGAGATGCGAATTCGATTTTTCAAAAAATATGAAATTTTTCCTAAGTAATCTGATATCTAGATTTGATTTGGATTCACTCAAGTCGGCTCTGATACCATATAATTGTAATCAAATCTTATCAGATTGTATCTTAAAAGAACCTATGGAAATTCTAAGTTTGAAATTCTGTTCTAGAATTCTGAGTCAGATTTATTTCTTTTGTATCAAATGTGCTGATTGCAGAACATTTATCGATTTCAATGTCTTGCAAATAAGGGAATGAAGTCCCATTTATATGTGGGAGACACGCCTCAAGGAGAGACGCATCTCATGAGAGGACGTGTCTCCACAAAGTGGAGACACGTCCACTCATGGGACGTGTCCCTTGAGCGCGCGGGCTTCCTTAACAACCGAAGCCATTCGGTGTTATCATAGAATAAGATGTGTGTTTTCAACAATCATCTAATATGAATTCCGATTTATCCATTTGCAAATTTTGATCATCATCTGAAATTTGAATAACATATTTGATGGTTTTATATTTTAAGAACATTTTGGTTAAATATAAGTGATGATGATACATGAATGCAATCATCATTTATATCTGACCGAAGCTATCTTAGATCAACATCATGAAAGTACCTATTGTTGATGAAGCATATGTTCTTCCATAGCTTGAACTCTTGGTGTCACCCTCAATGATGATGTGATGGATGGAGGATGGTATCCATATAATGCCATCAATGGAGACATTTTTGATGAACTATGGAAGGAAGTCTTATACCGCCATTCTGCTAGTGGTAGCCAATCTACCCATTGAGATTGCTTATCTGAAGTGAAACAATGTAGATATCCGTCCAAGCACTTATTGGCAACCTTAGTTTTCCCATCGGGTTGGGGATGGTACAAAGGGCGACAATCCATTTGAGTACCCAAACAAGAGAATAAATCTGTCCAAAAGTTACTAGTAAACATAGGATCATGATCATTGACAATAACCTTGGGAATACTATGTAACTTTTGAATGCTCTCCATAAATGCTTTTTCTCTCTTCACAATTTGTTGTGTCAATCTAGTAGGTTGAGAGAGTTATGGTGTTGACAAGCTTTTCTCTCCTATCCTATTAACCCCTTGCCTTCTACGAATTAAATAGTTCTCTACCTTGTGTGCTAAGATAAAAGACTCAGATATAGAGTTAGGACAAAACCTGCGTGCTTCATGTTGGATGTGATCCTTGAGACCACCCAAAAACAAGTCATTCAAGTTCTCCTCTGTAATTGTATCCACCCTCAAGGATATATTTTGGAATTACTAAATGCAATCCATGACTTATCTTATTTGTTGAAGTGTAGCTAGCTGGCTGAAGTAGTTGTCGGCCACACTATTGCTATATTGTGATTGTAGCTCCTTTTTAACAATTTATCATGAGACAGTGAGGCCCACCCCCCCTGCCCCGCGCCCTCCGCCTTTTTTACTTTTGAGTACATAGCCATTGATACCAAATGAATTGCTCTAGTTCTAGATATAGGGAAGCCATTGTCACCTTTTGTCCACTTGGGATTTGATGCACATCAAAAAAATTCTCCATTTGATTTATCCAAGTTAGTGGATCCTTGCCATCAGACTTATGCATATCCACCTTTGGCAGCACGTTCCTAGATCTTATATGAATATTAGCATTTGGATGTAGATTAGCTGGCCTGGATGATCCACCTTGGTTGCTTGAGACATCCATTTGTGATCTTAATTTATTTTGTATATAAGCACTTATATTATCCAACATGCTTTGCATGCTTGATATATATCTTGTTAGGCGATATATATCTCCTGTCAAGCGATGCATACTTTCCTTCATTTCCTTCTTCACTGATGAAATTTCTTCCTTAACCTTGATGATATCATCATTAGGAGTGATATCCTCAATTACTACATCATCCTAGGTGTGGCAACGTTCTTTTTGCCTCTCGTTGCAAGCCTAGTCATGATGGAAAAAAATAATTTTGGTAATATATCAGACAAATAAAATCCATAAAATCTGAAAATTTTATTGTAGCTTACCAAGGTCTAGATCTCACTTTCCATGAAAAATCTCCAAGAAATTAGCTGATTTGCAGCCTTGAGAGTGAATTTGTTGGAAAACATAATGCTGCAAGAAATCAATCAATTCCCTTCCAGTTTCTCTGAAATTTAGACTTAGATGATTCAATGTGGCCTTGAAAAACCCTCCATAACTCAAGAAAAAATTCGTCAAAATTTGAGAGATATGCATTTCCCAAAATAAATTTGGTGGAAACCCTTATTCTGCAATAAATTGCTTAATTCTGCTCCAATTTATCTGAAATTTAGATTTAGACACTTCGATATGTCTTTGCCAAACCCTCAAAAAATTAGAAAAAAAATCGCCAAAATTGGAGAGATATGCGCTTCACAAAATGACTTGCAAAATTGAAAAAATTGCCTTGCCTACATGGTGCCAAGATTATGCTCTAATACCACTTGTAATGAAATAACTTGCACAAGAAAGAAATATGATTTGAAATATTTTGCAAATACTTGATAATAATTGAGAATAATAAGTCACTTCGAGGGGGAAAACCTCCAAATATCTCTAAAAGAACACAATTCACAATTTGATAATCAAATAAGACCCACTACCTCCTATATATTCCCTACTTATGCCTAGGATATCACCCAGGCTGACTTAGACAACAACGTATAATCCCTTGCCGACCTAATTAACTAAATAATGATAATATGATTTAATTAAGAGTTAAGGTGGCCACAAGCTGACTACTCATAACCTTATGCACACTCTAGGATTAAGGGCATGGCAAAATACCTCACACAAAATGAATATACTTCCTGTTCAAGGACTGATATGTGCTTATAAACCTTGCTGGAGTGATGATGATCATTACAAAACCCCAAGCAATCATTGGAGAGATGATACCCTGCTGAAACCAGGCTATGATAATAACCTTTAAATGGGGTGTTTTGAATGTTATTTGCTTCTGGAGGTTGACTGAAAACTGATGTAAAAACCCTCTGATACTGACATAAAAGTCATTGCTGATATGATGAAAACTTCAAACTAAATCTGCTGCTGTAGATTGCTGCTGTCAAACAATGTGAGAAAGAAAAATGTAGTTGTTATTTCTGCTCATGTTTCTGATGAAAACTGAGTTTCCTTTGAATATGAATTGCACCTCTATAAATAGATCTGCACGAATTGAGACCCAAAATGGTCAGCCCTTTATAAGAATGTGCAACTCACTATAGATGCAAACTAAGTTTGACAAAAATCTGACCTTCTTAGAGGTGCATCCCTATATAAGCAATTACAGACTTGGTGTTTTTAGACTTGCACCTCTCACTATACGGCACAAATATGAGTGTGGCAATGCTTGTATTTGAAAGTTTGTCTATCTTTATAACGGTGTAGCCTATTACACCATGGTGCAACTTTTAACTTCAAAACATACTTTACCCTTTGTTGGCGTTACAATTTGCACCTTTGGAGTGCATATTGGCAACGGACAGCTATGCACAGTGTGTAATGACTGCTTTTCAAATTAGGAGGGGAAGCTCCCTCTTTTGCTGATATGCATGAAAAAGTAAATGATCTAAATCCTATCTTTTTGACTCAGCTGGAAGAGGCACAAGGTTAAGAAAACCTAATACGTTGCAGCTAAGGATTTTTTCTGGTTTTGCAGATCTTTAACTACAACTAACTTAATGCTTAATCCATCCTATTTCCTCAAGAGAAACAGAGCATGAGGACTTTGGAGCAGGGAATGGTATGCGATAATCTTTAAGTCAGGATTCCCAAGGAGGAGACGGCTCCTATCCGAGGTGTAGGCTGAAAGAAAGGTTATCGGCAACAACATCAAATGACAATCTCCACTTCTAAATTCCTAAGGAGGAGACGACTCCTATCTGAATTGTAGATATGAAACAAAGATTATTAATCATGACAACACACGATAAACCTTACTTCTAATTCCCAAGGAGGAGACGGCTGCTATCCGAGGTGTAGATATGAAACAAAGCTTATTAATCACAACAAATTGTATAAATGAGGCACGCAAACAATGAACTATCAAACCAGCAATTATATTTAATCTAAGGTGAACAAATACCATAATAATATCATTCAGGTAAGGCGGCTCAGCTATTTATTATCATAATAAAAGTTCTTGAATAGATACAAAATAGCAATACTATAGGTAAGGTTGCTTAGAATGTATGCTATCACGTGCAAAAGTTAATTACAAATGAGCAAGCGTGCTTTTATTTATAGAACTTCAAGGTATAGGGAACTCTAAAATCACCTTCAGTTAACATGAGTCTTGCAAGCATGCAAGAGTTTATTGCCAAACCTAAATAAATGAAACTATATAGTTAACTGGAAAGCTACCACCAGTTAACCAAAACAAGACTAAACTAAATGGACATGTGCAACATGCAAGTCCTTATTGAAATGAAAGGTAATTGATAAATAACATCAGTTAACTGATCCTAACTGAAAGTTCAAACTCCTCCAAAAATATCTCTGAGGATGAGATAAGCATGCATAAAATCAGCAATTAGAACTCAAGATTGATGTTGAGTTAACTGCTGCTTCTAACTCTATCCTTGGGAATAATTGCAGGATCTACTCCAAGCCATCACAGGCTATCACCTCATCCAGAAACTGGTCGACTGTCTCATCTTTTGGCACCTTGACGCTATCCACGATGACAGATTGCCTGTTCAACTCCTTCTCACCCTCTTTGATCATCCTCATGCATTCTCTGACCTCTTCAGTTGCCTTGTTGAAACTAGTTGTCATCACTGAGAAGTGATCCAACTTGGACGCCACAGGATCTCCATCAAGAATATCACGAACAAGCTTCTCGAACTCGGTCTAGATTGCATCAAGCCCAGCGTATGTACCATCCTCAAGAAGATAGTGGCACGGGATTTGAGTGATAAACCCACTGATAAGTTTGAAAGCTCCGTTAACATCTTCTTTGAGTGCAACCATCCTTGTAGAGATTCTTTCATACGTTTCCACTTTGAAGAGATGTTATTCTCTCCAAGCGAAAACCTTCCTTTTATCCCCATCTGCTACAATGGCGTCGTATGCAACTGCTAACTGAGATATGAGAATCAAGTCCTTCGGCTTGCCCTTTGCTACAGATAACTCAAGTTGATGGATCCCCTGAAGAAGATCATGCGCCTTATGCCTCAACTAATATAACTCTGTGAGAAGGTATTGGCCCACAACAATGAAATCTTCAATCCAATTGTCCAGGAGCTTTCCACGATTGACTAATCAATCCAACTTTTGTTGTTCTGCAGGTGTCCCTTGAAGGTGTGGAAGACCAAGTGCTCTGCTTGAGTTTCCATGAACGAGATTTGAGATGTATTGTTGGAGTTGCTTGATTTCAGCCTTGAGGGCTGCCTTATCTTCTTTGTCCTTCATGACACGCTCTTCAAGATTACTCGTGACAACCTTAAAGAGGCTTAGGTCCGTTTGCTGAGTGCTCCTACCAAGATTAGCTTTAACGAAGGTGAAATCACCAACTTCAACTTCATCCAGGTTCTTTCCCTCTGGTGGTGTAGAAACTTCAATGACGATCTCTGCTTTAGGAGTCTTCTCTATGTGCACCTTCTTCTTGCTCTTCTTGTTTGACTTGTCTTGATAAGGACTTCCAAATTCAGATAGATCAAGTTGGGATTTCGCCTCCGTCTTCCTAAAGACCTCTCGAGCCAACATGAATGATCAATGTTATCTTCTTGAGGAGAGACTGCAGCTGCTGTATCAACCTTTAATGGATCAACTGGTGTTGAGGTTGGCCGAACTGGTGATTCTGGCTTTGAGTCAATATCAATGGGAGGTGACTGTGGTGGAAATGACGAACCAGGAGATGAAGAACCGGCCTTAGCCTGTATCACTGTCTCCATTGGAACTTCCGGTGCCTGCTCGATCTACTTTTGCTTCCGCTTGCTCGTGTTTCTTCCCTTTGTGTTCCCACTAACTCTGACACCTTTAGGCGGCTTCAAAATAACCTTAACTCAAGGCCTTGACCTTGAGGTAGAAGGTAGTGAAGAAAACCCTACTGGCGGCTCTATAATTGGAACTGTCCTTCGCCTTCTCTTGTTGTCCAAGAAGTGCATGCTAGTTTTGATAACTGCTCTTGGCAGGTCCTCAATTGAAGTACTCTCCCTAGCGTACCAATCTGGTCGACGAAGTGGCTGGTGAGCAACTTGATCTTTGACGTATGTGCTAAGTAACACCTCTCTGTCATCATCTGACAAACCCTCAACATCTTTTGATAGGAAATCAGCAAGCTGAGGAAGAGAAAGCCTGTAGTAATGACGTTGGCACACTTCAAATTCTTCTTCGCAGTTGGCCCAAAAGTCCTCAAGTGCTGGCCTGTGTGAATTAATTCTCTCCAACCGTGTTGAGTAATGACCCAATGGATCATAAGAACGCCTCTCAATGAGATACCTGAGGTGGAGTTTTTCTAACTCGTTCATCATTAACTTGCAATCAGCAGCCATCCTGCACTTGTAAATACTCCATCCAAAAGGAAAGGTGAATGCTTGCTTGTGCCGATTGCGAAGAAAAGAGTGAACCTCTTGAGCTCGTCTTGGGAACTCCATGAATAGGACCTTGTCTGATGGGTACCTCAGTAGCATCAGAGGTTCTCTGGTGTAACCATACACTTGAATATATGTGAGAGTGGGGAATTGAATGAACCAATCTGCCCAACTTTCCATTGCTGATCTTGACTCTGGTGAAATCCTAATGTGCATTTCATTATCGAGGTCTCTGACTGTCTTCATGAGGAAGTGATCATTCATTGCTTTGAAATCCTGTTTAGCCTTTGAAAACTCCAATTGGGAGTAATATTTGTGAACATGCTAAATGCCAAGAGTTCCATTAGTCTTCAAAGTTCTAAAATTGCTTTGAAACGCAATCAAGTAGACCAAATAAGACACCATGTGAAACTCGTGGATTTTAAAGAATCCTGTGATTTGTTGGTGAAGACGCTCGCTAATTAACATGGCCTAGTCAAAGTGTTCCTTGTTGTTGATAATCCGGGAAATGACATAGAACATCCACAGTCAGAAAATATTAGCTTCCTCCTGACCTGTATCCCGGTTGAGCAAAGTTATCAAGATAGCAATTTCATCCTTGAACTCCCCATGCCCAACCTTCTTTGGCATGTTGGTCTTCTGTTCTTTTAACCATCTCTGAGCAACCTTTCTCTGAGATCTTTCTTTGTCTCCGTACCATATCTTGTCGCAATCCTCAATGACAATGGTAAAAATTGTTTGAGCGAGGAGGAATAACAAAGCATTTCTTGATGTCCCTCGGCTTGAGACTGCAAATGACTCTCCCATCGGCTGATCTGATTTGTCTTGTGGAAGAGTCGTAATGCTTAATGCAAGCAATGACAAACTCGAGATCAAAAACTGTGATAAGAATAGATGCTGCTGCCAGCAATCTGGAATGCTCAAGATTCTTCACTGTGGTGTTGTTAACGCCTTCCAATGTTGACCACTGGATAGACATGACCCAAGTCTATATTGAATGTTTTCAAAAAGTCATGTACCAAGACCGATTTGGCCTTGTATTCTATGGGGTTGAATTGCATTTTGAAAATCTGGATTTTTGACTGTAAATTCGGATATGTTCGGACAACTTTCAGAAAAAACTGAAAAAGGTTCTAGATGAGGCTAAAAATAGCTAGTTGCAGGAAAATTTTTCGGAATTTTTCTGAACCATGAGTTTTGTAGAGAATTAAATTCTAAGACAACCCAAATTGTCATAAATTCGAAAATTTGAGAGTTTTAGTAAGGCATGCAAAGGCTTTTCAGTCAAGAATTGTAGGGGTTTTAGGGTTTCCGGGGGGAATTATTCCCGAGAAAAACTGACATATGGGTTTTGTAGGCAATGGAATTCTAAGCCAACCCATATGATTTGATTTTGGAAAAAGTGTGTTTTTGGCCCACATGCAAAGGAATCTTTGGAAAAAAGCACACTGCTTCAAAAATGGATGCAATGGGGCAATTTCTCGAAAAAATCTAAGACATAGGTTTCGCTGTTGATGCTGAAATATGTGAACCCAGATGATTAGATTCGAAAAATTCTGTCGTTTACTTTGACATGCGAGAGAAAACCTAAGACAAGAATAGAAGAATTTTAGAGATAGAAAATAGAAATTATTTTGCCTCTGAAAACTGCCTATGCTTGAATTCGATTCGATGAAGTCTGCATGCACTCGAAAAATGAAGTCTGGAAAATACATCTTCTGAATAATTTGGACTTGGCACTGCGAAGAACACTAAAAAAATATTGCTCGAAGTGCCTTTAGATCTTTGCTTGCTCAAGAAATGTGTTTGCTTCCACCTGTGATGTGAATAATAGATGCCAATTTGACTTAAATAAATAAATTCAAGACTTAAGGCATCACAATATGCAAGCAACTCCTAAATTTAGGTGCCTCCCTCTGATTGGACCTCTAAAATGCATGTCATCTTCTGATTGGACCTCCATAACAGTTAACTGGATGAGAAATAATCCCTAAATAGGATGCCACCTCCTTGAATTATAGTTATTTGTACATGCAAAAATAAGTTGCTCAATTGGAAGCAAGAATCAGGTTCAATTGAAGTCGACTCATTGAAAATTTAATATTATTTAAATTGAGTTCTCAACCTCCACCTTTTTAGGGTGATTCATACACTTTAGTTCAAAAGTCAAAGTTTGACTTCTAGGCGTCACCTTTTACAGACTTACAAATTTTCTTGAAAATTTCATTTGCAAACCTCATCGGAGCCCATGTTCGATCACTGATTCTGATTGACCGATGTGTCCAGAAGACTGGTTGATAGTTTCATTGAAGAGCAGGATCAAAATTGACAAGAAACTCCTTGAGGCTACAAATCCTAATTCTAACATCTGAGGCTTCAAAATTCAGGGTGCCCCTAGCCTCTAGGGTCACTTTTGGCTTCAGATAGTCAATTTTAACTGCATTTTCATCATTTTGAAGGTGATTTTGACCTCCCTTCATCTCGCGTCCTCTGGCGTTTGGCAAAACTTCAGAACTGACTGACAGGCTCACTACAGAGCTAGCTCCATTTTGCACAAGAGCTCTTAGCGAGCACTTTTGCAAATATCATCATCTGCTAGGTTAAAATTATAGGCGCTCCTAGCCTCAAGGGGCGCTTTTGTTCCTAGACTTAGCCATTTCAAACTTGCTAAATCCACACTTAATCCTTGGCTGCAAGCTGCTAAGAAGTCCTCTGACCCAGCTGAGGTATGCAACGGAAAGCTAGAAGCGTCACAGACAGGCTGAGTATCTGAGATGACCAAAAAGACTGCATTTGAGGCTTGAAAACCGTGAGCGCCCCTGGCCTCTAGGGATGCTTTTGCTTATTTCTGATATTTTTGACCATGATTAGACCTTATGTTTGACTCCTGATTCCGGTAGTTCCGCAACTCAGATTAATTAACTGACAGATTCGTTGCGAAGCCTGATCAAGTCTGAGACAAACATCCTAGGTATCATTTGGTTAGAAACCTACATCTAGCATCTCAAAAAGATGGGCACCCCTAGCTAGGAGGCGCGCTTTTTGGTCTAGTGTTAGTCATTTTTTTATCTCCCTCATTTCACGTTCAATCTCCCGTATTAGCTGCTAGACAGATCTTTCAGGCTAGCCGGTAGGCTCATCACAAATCTGACGATATTCTAGAGAAGTCTTCTTGGAAGTGACAAATCTCAAAAATGAAATCTAGGCCTCTGAAATCTAGGGCGGCCCTAGCTAGCAGGGGCTCTTTTGCTCCAAAGTTTGAAAAATTTCGATGATTTTCACCTTGACGAAAATACCCTTTGAGACGAAGCATCATTTTGAATATATCTCGCCATAGAATCTTCGTTGGAGCGTTTTGAGCTTAGATTTCGACACTTGATATTTGGCCATCTGCCATTGACAACCTCAGAAATCCTAACTTTTCACCTAAAAAAGCGGAAACTACCCACTAGACTTAAACTGACTTTTAACTGAATCTGACTTCACCAATGTCATCATGAAGTGAAATAAGCCAATCAAAACAATTTTCATTCAATTCTGACAAGTTTCAATTTTAAGGGTTTTTTGCCTAAAAATAGGGGTCTAGAAACCCTAATTTTCAATTTTTTCAAATTTTGCCAGTATCTCCCTAACATCAAACTGACTAAAAGCCCATACTTGATTTGCCCAAAAACTATGTTCTGACATCATTTTTACAAGGTTTAAACCATTTTAAGCAAAATGCCTTAGTGAAGCAAAAAAATTGGTTTGGGTACAACACCCTTCTTGGGCACGTACCTTGTTCATTACTTGGGGAATTGCAACTTAAATAAAAAAACATGCCATTCCCCTTATCAGGTGCATGCTTGACAATAGGAAATAAATTTTTTTATTTTGAAGATTTGCTGATCCTTATGAAGGCACATGCTATGACAAGTCCTTGTCCACGTTTTGAAATTTGAAAATATTTTATTGCTCTATGATACATGTGCTTCCTTCTTCTGTAGCACATTTGACTTGAATTAAAGTTGATTACCCTCATATTGGTGCATGTCATGAGTCATTGATGCATCCTTCGTTTTTTTGGGAGATGTTTTCAAGTTCCAACCATTGTTTCGCACACCTTAACCCTCGTATGCATGGCTTTGCAATTTGAAAATCTGTGCTTCCATTTTTAGGCACACGTGATACATGTGTTGCACATGTTTGAAACTTGAAATTCTTTTCTGCCTTTCATTGTTTGGTGTGCACCACATAGCATCAATATAAACTTTTTAAAATTTTGAAAACCTGATTGTCTTCTCTGGGGACACGCTTTTGCATGCCCTTGCAACTTTTAGCATTAAAACTTTTCAGTCCCTTCTTTAAGGCATGCACTATGACACCTGCCTGCAATTTTTAACTTGCATCTATGAAATCCTTCATACAAGCATGCCAATGTACGGCCCCTGTTTTTAGATTTTGAAATCTTAGTTCACTGAGATCTGATAGGACTTCAAAACCATTGATATCTGCTGAGACCCTAACAGAAAGGTATCAACAATTAACAACAGTCCTGCAATCTTTCCCTACCTTAGTAAATTTCTGCTTTTTTCATTATTTAAACTTGTTTATCATCACGACTGATGTATTTTAACAATCTTTTAATTGTCCGTGCAAAGACATGAACAAGAGATGGCAAAAATGACAAGGACGATCTTGACAAAGTCTGAAAACATCACTTGTGTTTTGACGGAAAGACAAGAATTTAGCTTGAAACTTGACTCAATTCTAAGAATTTCAGATGAGTACAACAATACAAATCTTAAAAGAATATTGTCAAAAGCCCACAAGGAGCAAAAACAAACCAAAAATATATAACTACCAAACATCATAATGCTAAGTACAATTGTCCAAACCCACCAGGGGCAAAATGAAATCTCTGTAGATTAGTTTCAAAAGGCTTATGAAAAAAGATGATTTGTAACACGACAAGAAAGTCTTAAGGCATAAGCTGGACCACACACAATCGAGGTGGCAATTGAGCGTTGGCACCATTTGGAAGGCCTTCACTAATTATACCATTGACTCATTTTTGTTAGGTCTGATTTTTTCTTTAGCATCAATTTTGTAAAGAGTGCCTTGCACTTTTCTTATCATCCCATTGATGTGGTCGTCCATAATTTCCATACCCAAGTAGGATATATGCCTCCACAATTAGTAGCAGGGTGAGGGTACTTTGATGAATCAGATGATAGCACAAAACCTGATTTGTCTACCTCACTACTCTTCCAACCCCACTAGAGTCTGAAGAGAGATGAATTTTCAACTGTTCCTAGGCTCGAGTTGTTCTCTTTCCAACCTATTTACTGCATTTTGAAAAGCTTCAACCATGGGGTCAATATTTCTATTAGCTACACCATAATGTTTAGCTAAATTTTCCTCAAAAATGCCAACCCCAAGACTATAGCTAGTTCTAACATCTTCATGCTTGCCTTGTTTGTTACCTTAATTCTGTTGTTCATAGCATAGTAACAGAAAACACAAATCACATTTGGCTTCTTGCATTTAAAATGTAGCCACCCCCTGTGCTGTGCCATTCTGATCTGGGTTGCATGGTTCTTCAATAAACCAGTCAAGCTTGGTCAAAATTGGGTCAAATATGTTCAAACTGGCAAAAAACCGAAAATTTCCTCAAAAAATGGATATAATTGAAAAATGGCAGTTGTTTCAAATTGGATGTGGGTTTTTGCCTATAAACCCCTCAAAATTAATTTTTTTGCCATTTTTTCACTTTTAGGCAACAAGTTTTCAGACTTTTCTAGGGGATCATCAAACTAGAGTACAATAGTATGCATTTGGCATTGGTCCTTCAGACTCTTGTTTTGCATTTTTTCAATTGTATAGCATGATAGGGATAGGGTTTTTCAAGTTTTCTTTTTCTAAACTTCTTAAACTCTAACTATAATTCATAGTATCATAAACCTTAACCCTAACCCTAAATATTAGGGTTTTTGAATTTTTTTGAATGAAGTTGTAGTTGAGGTTAGGCCACAATGTGTAGTCTAGTTCATCACTAAAATTCTGCAAGTTGTGTGGCAGTAGACAAACTTCTCATGAAAAGTACCCCACATTGTTTTGGAGTCCACATGCAGCACATTGCATTGATTTAATCCTTGAGGACATTGGAAGAATCAATTAGGTTAAATCTATAGTAGAGATGGGAGATCCATCACCAAATTCATTTATAAACACGCTAGGGTGTTAAGCATGATGAGAACATTCATTGAGGGAAAGGAATTTGCGAGACTAGGGGTGACAAGGTTTGCCGTTGATTTCTTAGCAATGCAAAGTTTATGTGCCCAAAGGATGCACTTCAAATGCATGCTTGTTCCATTAGATTGGGTAGAGTGCTCTTTTTTTAGTTAGATGGATGGGATCACCATTTCAGATCTATTGTTTGATGATGCATTTTGGATGGAGGCACAAGAGATTGTGCAAATTCAAAGCCCTTGGTTAGAGTGCTAAGATTGGTCGATGGGGAAAAACCCCCCATGGATTATTTTAATGATGCCATGGATAGGGAAAATGATGCAATACAGTCCAAAATGTAGAATGATGGGAGGAGATTCATCACCAATTTGGGAGATCAACAATGCTAGATGGGATCGCATGTGCATTGCAGCATGCATGTTGTAGGCTACTTCTTGAATCCCTCTATCTATTATAGTCCATCATTCAAGGAGGATGGAGAAGGGAGTGTAGGATTATTCAAATGCATTTCTACATTCTTTTCCAATGCAAAGGAAAGACAAGTAACCATAGCACTATTGCCATTGTACAAGCAAGCAAAGGGCTTCTTCTCTGACATATGTGCAATGCAATCAAGAAAGATAGTAACACTAGGTGTTAATTTCTATATTAATAATTTGCAATCTAATTTATTATACATCAAATGGAATTGAATCACTTGGCTTTATTAATAAATTTTGTTTTTGTGACTAATCTAATTCTAGTGCAATGATGGGAGCACCTTGGCCATGAGGCCAAATCACTTTGTTGGATGGCAATGTGACATCTAAACCAACCATGCAGCTCTTTTTCTTGTGAGCGTAATTGGATTGTATTTGAGTATATACACTCTAAGAAACAAAACCGATTGAGCCAATAGCAGATAAATGATTTGCTCTTTGTCCATCACAACCTTCGTCCTCACTTGAAAATTCAAGGTTAAGAACTTTCAAATTATGACTTCCAATAATTTTCTATTTTCTAGCATACACTAGTAGGTTGAGAACTTATGTGTTCATCATTGCTAACCTCAGGTAGCGTTGAAGTCTTGAAGATGATTAACCAATTGATCTAGATGAGATTGATCCTGATTGAGAATATATCACAGACAAGGAGCCTACATTTAGTGAAGAGGGTTTGTATATCTTGAATGAGGTTTTGGATGATCACGATTGTACTCATTTGGACCAAATGGCTGCAAATACAGGGGCATTGGCTTCTGATTCATATATCTAGTCATAGCTGCCTTAGAGGCTATTTGAATTTTGTATTCCCCAATTTTGTTTTGTGTATGACAATATGTTTTCTAAGACTGAAAAATTAACACCTAATGATAATTTGAGAGTTTTAACAAAATTTAGTCTTTATTTATGTCTTATAATTGAAGTTTGGACTTTGTTCATCTTTCTACACTCTATTTGGCATGAAATAACTTTAGTAGTTTTTTTACCATGTTTTATGAGTATTGAAGTCTCTATTAATTTTCCTTGTTTTTCTCGTTATAAACCTTTGTAACTGAATTCCATATACACTTTCAGTTTGCTGTGCCATTGCTCTTAAAATATAATGTTACAATGGTTCATGGTAGTTGTTTTCTACGATATTCCTCCCCAGTTTATCAATTTCCTCTTAATCTTCCCTTGAGGACAAATGTGTTGAGTCTAAAATTGGAGCAACTTTAGGAAAAATTGTAGTGTTATGATGTATTCATGGGGAATTTGCATGTCCTTTGTTGAGGAATTTCCTCAACCTGGCTTTCTAGGATCTTCAAATGCACCTAAACCTGCATAGGTATATAAGGGATGGGTACTTCATTGATGTAGTTGGTGCGTACACTCTATTTACCCTGGATTACATCATTACTTCTCTCTTTCCACAAGAACCAAAAAAGTTAGGATACATTACAATCACAACTCCACAAAAAACAGACATGCCCATCACAACTCATGAAACCAATAGAATGCCAAACAAAGTTATGTTCTTTTGAGTAAATTTGGTCCAAGCTGGAAGATTTTTTTTCCAAGAAGCCTTGGCAAAGGGAAATTGAAAAAAGAACATGAATAATAGATTCCTCACAGTCACATGTTGAACACAACAGTCCAAAAAAACCATAATTATCAGTGGTAGTACCAACAAATTTCTAATTTAACAGGAACCATCTAAACCATGTAAACACCCCAATTACCAGCCCTAATTTTTTTTAATTGGTTCCTCTTTAGCCCCCCACTCTTTTTAACCAACAAAATTTCAATTTTAACACTTACAAGTTTCATCAATACTTAAACATACTTGAATTAAGTTTCATACCTTATATGGCAAGATTTCTTCTTCCCTTTATGACTATATTCAACGCTGAGTTGCCTAATTGAATGGCAGGTCTTCACTATGACTTTCATTTTTGTGTGTCCAATGCAAATAATTTTATGACCCAATGCTGACAATGCCATGCAATTGGAACCTCATGGTTTACACCCTATTGCAGCACCTATTAGATGTCATGTGACACAATAGTGACCATGTGGAACAATTCTATAATGCCACCTGCTATCATACTAGGAAGAAGGTTACTTACCTGTTATGTTTGCCTATAACAGTAAAGAATTATATCATTATAATTCTGATGAAGGGATTACATATTAGAGTTTGATTATCATTCTGAAGATTGAACTGATTAATTTAATATTCTTTATTTATTCCATTTAGTATTAACAGTGAAGATGCTGATTTAAACCACATTACAGTTTTTGTTACTTCTGTTCTTATTAGACATGTTATTTTCATATTGTCATGATTACATTTTGTACATTCAAGAGGTAGGTAGCACATCAGTGTAGCAGAAATCAACCTATCAAATCATGCTTATGATATTTTCTCAAATGCTTCTCGAATAGGATCTTAGAACAACCCATTCCTACTGCATTTTTTAATCTAAAAGCACATATTAAGGGTATCATTGAAAGTACATATAGAATCAAGGATGCAATTGATCATTATCCCATTATATATTCTCTACCAAAATCAGAATCATATTTAAATTCAAATAAATATTAAGTAAGAATCATATTTAAATTCCTCTAGTCCACCAAACAAGGTTGCAAAATAATGAATGCTTTCATAAATACAAGTATCTGATTTGCCACAGTATCCCATTGTCATAATTAAACTACCAAGGAAATCCTTTTACAAATCATACGTTTGCTGAACTTAATAATCCTCCAATCATCTATTAAATCTTAACACAAGAAATTATAAGGGTGCATGTCGTGTCCCCTGAAATTGTGGCATTAAAATAACACTTGATATTATTATAATTATGATTGTCAAAGACGATATCATAATTATAATTAATTATATTATCCATATTAAATATAGTTATACAATTCCCCAAATATAAATCCTAGCTCTTATAATCAGTGTGATTATATGAGATAAATAATATATATTGACTCGACATTCAGGATTTAATAATAAAACTAAGATAACCTGAATATTATTACAAATTATAAATAGTAACATCAAATATAAAGTGATAGAACAATTATAATATAAACGCATATTAATGCAAGGCATGATTCTCCTTCCAAACAATACAATATATCATTTAACATCCCGATAACCTTGTAAATGATATATTCTAATTCACTCGACTCTTATGCAATTTATCGTTATCATTATTTTAGCGCTTGCTCTTACGGTACTATTAAGTCTCGATAGGGTTGGTTGCGGGCGATGCTTGCACGATATAGGAATCCTTGAGTTTGACGTGAGGCGTTGACACTGGAGTGGGCGGGCCCTGTAGGAAGCCATCGAAACTAATAAGAATATGGTGTCACTTGGCCATATATTTAAGCATATAATCACATCCATTGCTGTTTCAAAAATCCCCTCAAATCAAATAAATGAAGCATCTGAAATCGACGGAGTTATTGGAGCCGAGGTATACACTCAAAGAAATACAAAGAAATTAATCCAATCCAGGCGTTATTGAGTTCAATCAATGCATAACTAGGATTAGTAAATGGAATAGACATGAGGGAGGAGACACAACCCCTCTCATCGAGCCCACTCAAATAATATGTAAGGAAAGTTGAATTCACTTAAGGAAGGGGGAATAGGACTGGTGTCTGCAAATTAGGGTGCTCCTAGAGAACTAGATTCGCATGCATACATTGGGGCATCAGAAGTAGTAAACCAACTCGATGCCTGTCGTTCATCTCTACTCGATTTACTATCTTACATCTCAGAATTCATATCATGCATTTTGTACATTATTCCAATATTATGCATATCATGCGAAGAGGAGGGAAAGATAGAAATATATATATTCTCTGAGGAAGGAGCATCATCTCTGGAAAAGGAAGGGAGATCTCTGGAAAAGGAAGGGAGATATATGTGGAAGGATAAGGAATTCGGAATAAGGAAGAAGGAATCGAATGATATCTGCATGTTCAGGGAAATTGGACACAATTAGGTTTAAAGGCAAACATATGAACAAGCAACTGATGACAGAAATACAAGTATGATTTTTAGGAGGATCCACCTCAGAGATATAATATGTGATTTAAAGATAACATATACAGATCTAGAAGAGATGCATGCATCCAGGAAGGAATATAATATAATTGGGAAAGCAGATTGAAGGTATCAGTAATTATATATTGGAAAGTAAGTTTGAATATGATTATAAATATATAGATGTATATGTATATAAATAAATATGTACCTACATATGTATATATTCAGGCAAATGTAATTATTGTAAATCAATCAGGAATAATCATATACATATAGATCTTTATATAGATGTAATAATGATGCTTGCAGCAACTATTGAGCCTTATAAATAATTATGATGCTTAATATAATTACGGATAATAGATTCTTATCTGTTGAGTTACACTAACGATATCTTTTGAGTGCAAAGAAACAAGAACAATTGAATCTTAGGAAGATACATCATCGCATCAAGAAAGAAGACGGATCGGGCTCACGGAAATAAGTCTGGAAGAAGTCTAGTTAGTACGACGACCAGAGGTAAGTACCCTCAACCAACTGATATAACATTGAGGTTTATATAATTGAATTCCAGTTCCTATGATAGTGGGTTATAGTGTAATGCCTAACTCATATCTTATTAGAATCAATATCAGTGAATGTTCTAATCTGTGATGATTTGGGAATTCAATAGGATAAATGAATGCATAGAGAGATTAAATGACACGTTTACAATCAATAGATATATGTGTCTATATATTGAGTTCATCTCTATAGCGTAAGTGAATGACAAATTCCACATATAGAAATAAATGGATATTATTTGTCAGTATCACAATAATGTTGCTTACAACAATTATTGTGCCTTCTTAATGCTATTATGACTTTACTATGAGAATATACTTCGGGCCAAAATCCCTTTCGCTAATTCCCACTAAAGATAGGAAGTTTGTGGAGGGAAAGGTGGTAATTTGGTCAATGGATGGATGGTCCCAAGATAGGTAAGAAACCTTGAGGGAGTCCGCTTGGAGACCGTTCACGCGCCCTTGGCATAGTAATTCTTCCATCCACTAATGAGGTTGGGAAAGAGGAAATAAGGTGAAGACCTATTCCGATCAAGTGTAATAAGTCATATAAGACTATGATAGTTTAATGCACTAGATGATAATGCTTTTATCTTATTCTTACAATGTTCAATCAGAAATGGTCTAATTTAATCGTGAACAAGGAACTATGTGTTTTGTTGATAATACATGATGTGTGCAGGTCTTCATGACAAATTACATGAGCAAAATTATGTGTTGGTAAATATAAATCCCTTATCCTGACTTGTGCATTTTATGTTTCTAGGACAAGTTAATAAAGGGACATTACAGTGCAAAAGGAAACCCCATCTATGATAGGACTGAATTCTTGATTCCCAAACAAGACATGGGACTGCAATAGACTCTAGGATCCACTCTATGATAAGAATCAAGCAAAGATATAGTGTAAGAGAAGTCCAACTGCGAACTGCCACCCCAGACAACAGTGGAGTAGAGTCAACAAAGTGCCAAGGATCACTGTTTGACATCTTACAAATACACAAGATACCAAAAGAGTGAAGCTAATATCACATCAATAGAGTTAGACATCAACCTATCCAAGATTTCTGCCAAAAGGGTCAAACCATGCCATGGCCCGGTAGTGACAATTCTGGATGCTACAGTGGGATAACAGAGGCATGACAAACTTCATCACAGAGTATTTCTTCCCACAACATTGGTTGGGCTACCGATTTATTTTCAAGTTTCAACATTAATAATTTAATTCTATCACTTGGTTTACCCTTTTCTGTGTGGCTATCATTTTTTGGATGGTCTCTACAATTGCAATTCAACTAATGCCGGGTCTGTAAGCAAATTGATTTGAAAAACATATGTGGACGTTGAATTGCTTTCACATACAATACTTGGGTAAATGATGTGAAGATACTTGATTAACCAAAATTACAGCTATATCCTCTACACAATATGCCATTCTAGAAGGAATGCATCTGGTCATTTTTGATAGTCTGTATATGAGCATGAAGGCCATCGTCATTATCATCATCATAAACTTTGATCATTCTGTCTAACAGTTCTTAGAAGACAAGTAACAAAGTGCACAGAAATAAATTGCCATTTATCATTTGGAATTGCTAGTGACATGAACATGTGTGTTATATAATTTCTCTCCTGCTTATTTCTGTGGGAAATTTGTAGTGCTGATATGTCATGCTGTTTCTTTCTACTCATTTTTCCAACAGACAGATCTTCTAGCTATATCAGAAATATTATCTCTTGTATGGCTTTCCAGAGGACTATCTTAGAAACCCCATAAAATATTATATTTTAATTTTTTCATGATTAGTAACTATCACTACATTATGCCATAATATTTCACCATTAACCGTACTGTTAGTAATGCCATTGCCTTTATGCACTAGGGATGCCACCTATTGACACAAGCTCTCCATTTCTTGAGTTCTCCATATTTTAATCTCCAACATTGAGATTGAGTAAACCATATTTACTTTTGACATTGCATCTCCAATTGCCCTTATATTTATGAATTTCTTTTCACTAGATTCTCCTTCAAGGGAAAAAATGGATTATGATCTATTACAACTCAAATGCAATTTTCTTGGTATAGTACTTCGATGTCTTTATAGCAGAAATGACAACTAACAGTTCTCTTAATGAATTGGGGTACTGTTTCTCAGTACCTGACATTGTTTTTCTTTTCTAGGCCGCCATTCTTTATTCTGTGTAAAAGCTACATCAATGAGTGTACCATCCTTTTCCTCATCTAGCAAGATGATGCTTTTGTGAAGGAAAGAAGAAAACATATAAAGACTGTAAACCATGCCAAAGTATTTTAATTTCAATCATTTCTTGAATTTAGGGATTGCTTTTGTTTTCTATTTGTCATATTTACTTCCTAGATTTACTAGGATGTTATCTTCACTTTATCTGTTTTGTTTATATATCGCACTTTATGTTTCGACATCAGTTTGACTTTATTGAAACATTTTATGTTTTAGGTGGCAAATATATTACCTCAAGAAGCTTTTTCTGTTGTACGCAAGGCTTTTGATGCACGAAAGGTAATTATAGACACAAAGATAAACATAAGAACATATTTGTGTTAGAGATGGAATGAGGATTACTCAATAATTTATGATTTTTTCCTTGTTCTTATTTACATTGTCATATTGTGCACAAGTGATAACACTATGGTTTTGATTTACCTTTTGCTATCTTCTTGTTTTCTGAGAGTAGGCATGATAGATCTAACATACAAATTGGAAATGAAACATGAATATGCTGATTCAACATCTCACTCAAATGCATTTGGAGCACAATGATTGTCTGTTGCATGTCTATGAAGTTCTCAGTTACGAGTCTTTTCTGTTTGTTTTCATGATTCTTTGGTCAAAGTTGTCATACCTGTTTAGGCATAGTATTGTGACTACTGTTAGTGTTTTGTAGCGGCGGGAGATATTTTCCCCTAAATAAAATTATCACAAGGCAGGTCGGCCTTTGTTTCATAAATAAAATTTATATTATTCTAGGTCGGCCCTAGAAAGGAGGTCGCCTAGCTTGGTATTTAAAGAGGATAGAGTCCTCTCATTTGATCATCAATTTCATTCAATTCCAATTCGCACCTTCCAGCAGCAGTTCGCCCTCTAAGCAGCAGATCCGATTTCTGAAGAAGTGTTATCATTTAGTGCATTCAAGATTCGATACTAGGAGAAGTGTCATTTCTTATTGTATGAGACTCAGCCTATTCTAGGGCCTAATTCTGTGTGTAAATTCTGCACTTATTCTTCTGATTTATAAGAGAATATTATTTGCTGGGTTTTTCTCCCTTGAGTAGGAGGGTTTTCCCAGGGTAATCACTGTGTTCATTGCTTTTATGTGTTGTATTTTCTGCTTGTTTACATTTCTGATCCGAAAACTAACATGGTATCAAAGCAGGTTTAAGAAAAGATCTGATTAGATTTGTTTAAAGCAGTCAAGTCAACTCTTCATTTAGGGCAGACCCTCAAAGAAAAGAAGATGGTGAATGGTGTCAAGGTAGGAGATAGGCTTGATGGATCATCAAACTTCAACTCTTGGAAATTCAGAGTCCTCATTGTCTTAGAAGAGAATGATCTTCTAGATTTCATGGAAAATGATGTGCTTGAGCCATCCGATGATATAGAGAAAATTCAATGGAAGAAAAATGGCACGAAGGCTAGGAAGATCAGGATAGATTCTGTGAAGGATCACCTAGTTTCAATTATCTCTAAGATGAAGACAGCTAAAGAGATGTTTGAGGCTCTAAAAGGTTTGTATGAGATCAACAATACTAGCAGAGCCCTTGCTTTGAGACAACAGCTCCATCATGTTAAAATGGCTAACGGAGATTTAGTCATTTCCTTCTTCATGAAGATTTCTGAATTAAGAGATTAGTTATGCACTAATGGAGACATAGTTGAAGATAGAGATCTGGTTATGTTGGCACTGAATGGTCTTCCTCAATGAAGAGTCATGGTACATACTTGGATTAAGATAGTATCCTACAACATGGAGAGGAGAATGCATCTGTCGATCCCATCTTTTATCAATTATGTCCCATAGTGGCATATACCTGTCCCTATCATTTTCCATCCTACTCATCATCACCTCCTTGGTCCTATCCATGGCCTCATACAAATATCCCATGGGGGATTTATCCCCATCCACTAGTCTCAAGATCTTCACTAGAGGCTTTGAAAATTGTACAACTTCGTCTATTGCATCCCAAAAACTAGCAGAATAAATGTACTCTGATATTGCTATGCCATCTGCTTGATTTGAGAAGCCAGATAACATCCACTCGCTTGAAACAAACATTCGTTTCAAATTCATTTTTTGTTCGCATAGAGTTTGTAGTGCAAGGAAGTGTGTTGCAAATCTTGTCACCCTTGGTCGAACTAACTCCTTGCCCTAGGTGAAAGTGTGCATCATATACAAAACCCTTTTGTGATTATAGATAAATTTGGTAATTGAGCGAGCCTTGTGCAATACCTCCTTAACCCACTCAAGTTTACCAATGTCCTCTAGGGTTAGATCAATGCAATGTGTTGCACATGGAGTAAAAAAGATGGAGGGGTATTTGTCTGTCAGAAGTCTCCTAGTAGCAACACAAGCAGCGACATTATCTGTAATTAATTGAACCACATTTTGTGGCCCTATTTCTTTGACCACTAAATCATACATGTCGAACAATGTATCCGTAGATTCGATTGTGTCTGATGCATCCACAAATTTCAAAAAAATTGTGCCAATTTCACAAGACACGAGGAAGTTGATGAGTGTTCGATTCCTCCTATCTGTCCATCCATCTGACATTATGCTGCAACCAATCTTTTCCCAAATCAGTCGATGTTCAACATCATTAACATCCTGTACTGCATCATTAAGCAAAGGAAGCCTCAATGACTCAGAAGATGGGGCTTTGAACCCAGGACCTGCAGATGCAATAGCATCCACCATACCTTGCTAGTATGGAGACCTGACAACATGGAATAGCAAGCTAGAGTAGTACCAAAAATTTGATATTGCCTTCTTTGCTTGTTCACGGATAGTCTTCTTTCATCCCGTACTCTTGAAAGTGGTCTGTGATCCTGGTGTAGTACGAGGTGGGAAGAAAGAATTTATGTTTCCTCCACCTATGTTTGGACCACGTGCTGTAGAAGAAGGTGTCGACCCAGATTCACTGGAAAACATATGTGCACCATCTTCCCCATCCAAGCAATTCCTCCTAACTTCTGTAGAACTGGAGTCTATTTCATTCTTATTTCTTGCCTTTATAGCCTTACCCTCATAAATCCCTTCAAGAGCTTGTTTTGCTTGATAGGTGACTTCTATAGGGCATTCTGTACAAAGAATGATGTTATTTCTTGGCTCCTTTGCCAAATGCCATTTGAAGCGATAAATGCCACCGTTGATGTCACGCAAACACCAATTGCATTTAACCTTCGTTGAACCTGGAATTGCCTTGCAATGTGTCCACACAAAGTCTTTTACACGTGGCATTCTGATCAAATCTACAAATGCATCTTGATTCAATATTAAGGCATGAATAATTAATTGGGAAAAAAGTAGCAAATTCATTTCAATTCCCTTGTGGTAAATGTCAAGAAGGTATCAGCTGTGAAAAAAAACTAGCAATACATGTGGCTGAATTAAAGTTTAAATGTTCCATTTCTGTTTTTGTATCTTAATTTTCCCTCTTACCTAAGCATCTACATCTACAAATGTATCTGCAAGTTTCAATTTTCCTCTATGTTTCTATAATGGTATATGTATACTAGCTCTTTTTTTTTTGTGTTTCATAGTTCCTATCAATTTATCTATTGCCCTCTAAGTACATTTAAATTATAAAAGTTCACTTTTTTTATAAATACTAAGCACAAATGTGAAAAAAATTCATTGTATTTTACATTCCCATTGACCAAGTTTGGATATAACTCAGGCAACCATTGCATTTACAACAAACTGGTAATAAAAAAAAGAAGTAAACTAGCTTAATAATTCTGTCACAAATTTTAAGCAAATACTATAAATAAAATTTGTATTATTTTGTAAAAAGTAAAAATAATACATTTACAGTATAAATATTTTATATTATTTTGTATTTTACAATA
This sequence comes from Sequoia sempervirens, assembly GCA_007258455.2. Taxonomy (NCBI): domain Eukaryota; kingdom Viridiplantae; phylum Streptophyta; class Pinopsida; order Cupressales; family Cupressaceae; genus Sequoia; species Sequoia sempervirens. The sequence continues at coordinate 202,864 of VDFB02024874.1, forward strand.
CATTTACAGTATTTTATTTTGTAAAAATAAATACAAAATAATACAAAATGTTTATAATGTTTTATTTATATTTATTTTTATATAAATATTTATAGTATTTTTTTTTGTAAAAATAAATATAAAATATAAAATATTTACATAAATATTACAGTAAATATTTACAGTAAAAATAAATACAGTAAAAAATAAAATATTTACAGTAAATATTTATTACAGTAAATATAATATAAAATATAAAATAAAATATTAATTGTATTTTATTTACATGATTTACTATATTTTATTTACTGTATAAAATAAAATATTTATAGTAGATATTTATTACAGTAAATAGTATAAAATATAAAATAAAATATTTACTGTATTTTATTTACTCCATAGCACCACGATTACAGTTACACGATTATAAAATATAAAATAAAATACAATAAATATTATTATAGTAAATATGATTACAGTAAAACATTTATAGTAAATATGATTACAGTAAAACATTTACAGTAAAAATAAATACAGTAAATTATTTCTACAAAAATAATTTACAAATGTTTTTATGAAGTAATAAAAATAGGCATAGCCATTCGAAAGTAATATATATACTGTAATTTTTTTCTTCAGAAAATATAGTAATCGAGCGACTAGCCTACCTGGAAATCGTTGGAAGGAAGAAATGAAAGGAAATGAAGGAAAGTCGCGAGCAAATGGACGCCAAAACAAGAAGCAAATTGGAAATCGTCGCCATTTCTGCTCTCCCTTTGATGTCCACCGCTTTCCTTCTGTGGATTGAGCTAGACGTGTCAACATATTACAGCTTTTCGCGTAGATTTTAGGGCTACAATTTTTCGTAGGAACATCTAACGGGTTGGTGAGGTTAATAAACATGATTTTTTGCCAATTTAAACCCAACTAAAACCCATTTTAATCATCCAAAAAAAATGTTTGACTTTTTTCAATGATTTTTTTCAGATTTCCAAGAAAAAATCGTGGGGGGCATTGATTAATTAAAATTCATGATTAATCGAGTTTTTTTGCAGTTTTTTGTTACTATGGCTTGTAATTCCCATTAGCCTCCAAATTCGCCGCACAAGTTCCCTTCGACTTTGTTGACCATGTCCAAACCCATCCATGTCAGCTCCAATACTAATCGCTAGTGGAAAGTGGCTCACTATTAGCAGCAGTGACTCCTTAGAGAGACAAAATTTTAAGCGGCGGCTCTTTAATCTTAGTAGTGATGAATATTTATGAAGGCTGGCAATTCCTTTCATATATTATGTGGATGACACTTAATAGAGCTTATTCCTGCAATGCCTTGTATTAACTTATATTCAGTTCCCTTAAATCTTACTTGCTCGATAACCTGCTCCAATAAGGAAATATGACTCCCTAAATGGGAATGGTGTTGACTAGAAAAGGTGTCCTCAATGAATACGTAGCAATGCTCAATACTCCAAGTTGAACCCCTTTCAAGAGTGCCACATCACCCTTAGGGTATCTTCCTTGGTACGATGGCCATTAGGAAAAACAACTCTTCTCTAGAAACTCACAATGGAAAAGAAGTGCTTCAGCTGATTGATAATATATGTCGATTCCTCCCAAATTTGAAGTTTGCACTTGGGCTAAGAGCCACGGCTCTTGGATGGTAACAACTTCACTAAAAGTAATATCATTGATAAAAAAACTAGATAGGAGTGAAAGTTTTGTGAAATTGTAAATGTAAAATAGTTATCACTTGAAATCTCCTCTTGTAGACAACCTAATATCTGACACTGAAATTTGTAACATAAAATATTAAATTATTACCAGCATATATCTCCAGATCAATACAACCCTTGAAATTTGTCCTTCTTCGAAGACTTCACAAATTTCTACATCGATCAACTGTTCACTGAAACTCTATGCGAATCCTGAGTTGAATCCACCCTTTGATGGAGATGGGTTTTTGTCCAAATCCACTTTGAAACTTGAGCGTTTTTGTCCTCGAATTCCTAGAAAGCTAAGCTCTCCCAAAAATATTCCCGAAGATAAATTTCCAAAAGATCACCTTTTATAATCTACCACCTTTTCATTTTTTAATATTAAATATTTTCCTTTGTAAAGTAACTTTGTTTAGGGGCGGGGGGTCTAGCTCGATTGGCTAAAGCATCCTGTTGCAGGCAAGAGATCATGAGGTCTAGTCTCCCCCCATCCTCGTGGTATCGGAGGACGTGTCGCACTAGCAACACCAGTCATGTGAAAAAAGTTTACCAGGCGCACTGCAATTTATAGGGGGGCTACTCGATTCCTGCAGTTTAAAAGAAAAGAAAAGAAAAAGTAACTTTATCTAATAATTGAATAAATTTTTATAAAGTCACTTTAATATTTAATTAATTAATTAAATATAAAGGTCCACAAATATTATTTAAGGACCGTTTAATATTTAATTAAATAAATTACCTTGGTGGTGACTATTCGGAAATCGGGGACATTACAATCAACAATTAAATTATAGTGTCAATTTTATAAAAATATACTTTCAAATAATTTTTTAATTTTTATATAAAATACAAACATAAACTACAGCAAAAAAATTACATTTCATTAGTTCACATCATTTCAAAATTTAAAACATGTCACTTTCTAGTGATTCATGTTAAAAAGTTAAATCCATGTTGATCATTTCCTATATAAAAGTGTGACATAGCTTTGAACTTTCACTGATAAGTGAAAGTAAACTTGACATATCTTTTAGAGTCTTAGAGGTTGAGCACAAGACTCAAAAAATACTCCAACAAATTCTTTTTTGTAATTGCTTACTATGTGGCTGAAATAGAGACGAATAGATCCACATAAACAAGAGGATTTAACAAAAGCAAGTTCTATTAATGGAAACTGCAATGCAAGATTTAAGAAAAGTGAATCCTTAGCACAAAAAGTTATTAAATAGGAAGGATGACAATGTTAATAGAAAGCATAACATAGTTTTTGACTGCAATCCACTCTATAGAACTTACACAAGTACACATAGAACTTAGATCAAATATTCAGAAATTTGCAGCATAAATTTAAAATCAACTATCATTAAGAATGTCTTGTTCACAAGGCTTTTATTTATAAATTTGTTGGCGTAACAACTAACACCTTTGGAGTGCAAGTTGGTACGGACAGCTATGCGCACTGCGTCATGAGTGCTCTTTAAATTAGGAGGGGAAGCTCCCTCATATGCTGAAATACGTGGAAAAGAAAAGTAATCTAAATCCTATCTTTTTGTTCTCAGCTGGAAGAGGCACAAGGTTTAAGAAAAACCACAAATGTTGTTGCTAAGTATTTTCTGGTTTTGTAGATCACTAACTACAACTAAACTAAATGCTTTAATCTATCCAATCTCCTCAAGAAAACAGAGCATGAGGAAATGGAGCAGGAATGTTCTATATGATAAACCTCAGGTACAAATTCACAACGTGAAGGAAAGGTGGCACAACTATTTGCTTGGCTGGGAAGAAGTTTATTAACGCGCACATCAAACGATAAGCTTTAGGTACAGATTTACAATTTGAAGGCAAGGTGGCACATCTATTTGCATCATCTGAATAGGCTTATTAGAAACAAAACATAGAGAATAGCCAACTAGGACAACAAATTGTATAGGCAAACAAGCGTACAATCCACGATCAAACTAGGCACTATATTTAACTAAGTTAAGCATTCACCATAACAATAACATGAAGGGAAGGTGGCACAACAATTCATCATCATAGTAAAACCTTGTGAACAGATACAGAATCAACAATATTACAGGCAAGGTGGGCACAACATATATTACTATATCATGCAAAAGTTAATTACAAATGAGCTGAAAGCTCTTATTTATAGACATCGAAAGGTGTAGGGAACCCTAAAATCACCTTGAGTCAACTACAGTCTTGCAAGCATGCAATATTTTATTGCTAAACCCTAAATAAAGCAAACTATACAGTTAACTAGAAAGCTACTATCAGTTAACCGAAACATCTAATCTAAATGGACAATGTGCAAGCATGCACGTCCTTATTGAAAGCAAGTTAACTGGAAAACTACCATCAGTTAATGAAAACCCTAAATGAAAGTCCAACTCTTGCGAAGATAATTCCAAGGAAGAGATGTGCATGCATGAAATCAACAAGAAGAACTCAAGACTGAAAGTCGAGTTGACTGCTGCTCTAGACTCTATCCTTGAAACTAACTGTAGGTCCCAACTGGCAGATCACTCCAGGTCATCACAGTACAACATCTCGTCCAGGAACTCGTCGATTGCCTTATCCTCTGGGACTTTGACGCTATCCATGATGATAATCTACCTGCTCAACTCTCTGTCACCATCCCTGATTGCTCCCATTCATATTCTGACCTCTTTAGTTGTCTTTCTGAAACTAGTTGTCATCACTGAGATGTGATCCAACTTGGATGCCATAGGATCTCCCTCGAGATTATCACGAACCAGCCCCACAAACTTAGCTTGTACTACATCAAGTTCAACATACGTGCCATCCTCAAGATGATAACGACACGGGATCTGAGTGACAAAGCTGCTGATGAGTTTGAGAGCTCCAGTAACGCTCTCCTTGAGTGTATTCAACCTAGCAGAGATCCTCTCGCATGTCTCCCTCCTGAAAAGATGTTGCTCTCTCCAAGCAAAGATTTTCTTCTTCTCTTCCTCTATCTCCAGGGTATCGTATGCAATTGCTAACTGGGATATTGTTGTGACCTTTTTCACACATCGCCCCATCTAAAATGGGGACCCATAAATTTTTGCTCCGTTCTGGTCTTTTGGCTTTTCTTTTTGTCTTTCTCTCTCTCGTTCTGCTTCTGTTCCGCTTTCTGCTTTTCTGGGGATGTTCCCGTCAGCAAGCTTGAACGTAAGATTCGACCAAGTCTGAAATTAGGGTTTCACGTTTTTAGGTCACATTGAGGTCAAATTGAGTTGATTATTTAGCTTTTGAGCCTAGCAGAGTTATTACCATGTTTTCAACAAGCATCCCCTAAATTTTCACTGAATTCTGCCATCTTTCTATTTTTAGTAAGTGTCAGTTTAGGGTTGATTTTCTTAAGATTTTCACGGTTTGGTAACTTCATTGCACTCCGAGCACTTCGGATTCACTTTTGACAAATTCTGAGCAGAAACGGACAATTTGCTATTTTTAGCAGTTCTGCCTTAGGAGGCAATTTTCAGGGCTTAAACGCTGAGTTTTTCAACGCATGTCCGGAGATTTCTTGTGGGTTTTTCGAGACCTTCGCAGTGATGTGACATGCAAAATATGATGATGACTTTCAACATTCGGCCTTCGGAGGCCAATATCAGGGTTTGTATGCAGACATTTTCGACGCATGTCGGCATTTTCTTTCTGGGTTTTCCAAGAGCTTCGCGACAGTATAACATGCAAATGGAACTGACCACTTTTCGGAAACTTACTATTTTTAGCCAGTGCGTGCATGTTGAAGATTTTTCTGGGTTTTTCTGGGTTTTCCAAGATTTTTCGGGCAGTATGACATGCAAGATCATCCGATAGCTGGTTGATCACTTTTCAGGTCGCTTTCTATTTTTAGCAGGTATTACTTGGGCAGCAGCTCGACGCTTCAGAACTGCAAACTGACTATCATGCAATTGAAACAACGACAAACGGAGCTCATCTGAGCAACATGCATAAAGTTAGGGTTTCAAGCTTCAGAGCTAAAAATGAGGAGTCAGGGGTCAAAGTGTTCAAAACTGAAGTACCCATCACGATCGGCATCCTTTCGAGAGTCTGCTGGCAAAATTTGAAGGCAATCGGAGAACCTGCTATTTTTAGTAAGGCATTTTGGACAGGGGCTATAAATAGAAAGTTGGTCTCGGCGTTAGCACAAATGGGCAAGTTCACCAGCGATGGGCACACTGTCCGAATTTCAAAGCAAACGGAGCAAGGAAGGCCTCTGAAACAGGCACTTACTATAAATAGTAAGTCACCTCAGCAGCAGCTATAATTGGCAGGTCAGCACCAAATCTCAGCAAATGCAGGTCAAGCACGTGATGAGGAGCCTTTGGCGCAAATTCCAAGGCAAACAGAGTAGTCATAGAATCAAATAATCGAGAGCAATTGTTGAAGCAGAATAGAGAGTAGAAGCTTTAAGTTAGAGTAGTTTTTCATTTGCATTGTTGAAGAAGAAGGGGAATTCTCCCTTAGAGAATTTTGTAAGAAATTGTCATAAAAGACTATTCTTAATAAAGCTTTTCATTGATGGTGAATTTCAACTTTGTTTCGAATAGTTCGTGAGGTTTCTTATTCCTTTGACTTCAATTAGGAACTTACTTTCATGCTTGTAGTTAGACATGGATGTTTATGCTTGATATAAGTGAATTTCCTTTATCCATACCACTAACGTTCTTGCTGACGGTAAGCACGTCCTGTGTGGTCGACTGGACTTTTTATTCTTAACTTCGATCAAGGTTCATAGGTAGTTATGCATCATTGTGATGGTAGTTGCTCTATTGAATCGTGATTTGAACATCATTTTCACCCTTTGAAGATTGCACTTACTTTGTTGACGCTGTCCAACAGGAGGCTAAACAATGTTTGTCGAAGTTCATTTAAGTTGAGCATGATATCCATTTGCATTTAAATTAGAAGTTAGATCTTAGAAATCTCTGCAACCATTCAATTCTGCATAATCTTGGTTAGTTTTAGGAAACTCGCATTACAAAGCCAAATCATTCGCGCATAAGTCCCCTTCAAAAGCACACATTGGTTGTCACTACACGCCTTTTGAACAACTACGTAAGTCCCCTCGTGAGTACACAGCATATATACATCAACCAAATTGAGCCTATTCGCATTTAAAGAACCTTGGAGTTGAAGGCGTGATCTCACTCGCAATCTTAGCACGTCGAATACTTTGTTCAAGAGAGAATAGGGTATCCATTTGGAAACTTTGTTCTACCTGGTTGGTGAGGTCACAAAAATCACATCAACAGATATGAGAACGCGATCCTTCGCCATGCCTTCTGGTATTGTAATCTCGAGCTGCTGGATCCCTTGACGAAGTCCATGCACATCACTCCACTCCTCAACTGATATATAGCTTTGTGAGAAGATGCCGACCTATAACAATTAAGTTTTCAATCCAGTTGTCCAGAAGTTTACCATGATTGACTAACTGATCCAACTTCTGTTGTTCTGTAGGTGTGCTTTGTGGAAGAACAGGTACTCTACTCGGATTTCCATGAACAAGATCATAGATATATTGTCGAAGTTGCCCGATTTCAGCCTTAAGAAGCGCTTTATCCTCTCCGTCCTTCATGACGCGCTCTACAAGATTATTTGTAACAATCTTGAGAAGGCTCACGTTTGTCTCTCGAGTAGTCCTGCCAAGATTTGCTTTGACGAAGGTGAAATCACCAACCTCAACCTCGGCTAGGCTCTTACCCTTTGGTTGCGTAGCAATCTCTATGACAATCTCTGACTCTGGAGTCTTCTCAATGTGCACCTGTTTCTTGATTTTCTTGTTTGACCTTCCCTGACAAGGGTCGCCAAACTCAAAGAAATCAAGGTGATATGAAGGCTCTCGCCTCTGTCTTCCCAAAGATCTCTCGAGCCAACAAGAATGAACAATCTTATCAGCTCGAGGAGAGACTGTCCCTGATGTATCAACTTGTGAAGGGTCAACTGTCTCTGATGGTACTCGAACTGGTGTCTCCAGCTATGAGTCTATATCAATAGGATGCACATGTGGTGAACATGGTAACTAGGAGATGAAAGATGTGGCTTAGCCTGGATGACTGTCTCTACTGGAATCTCAGGCGCCTTTTCCACCTGCTTTTGCTTCCGCTTGCCAGTAGTCCTCCCCTTTGTGTTTCCACTGAGTCTAACCCCTTCAGGTGGCTTCAAAATAACCTTAACCCGAGGCCTTGACCTCAAAGTAGAAGGTAACGAAGAAAAACCCACTGGCGGCTCTGTGACTGGAACTGACTTACGCCCTCACTTACTCTCCAAGAACTGCTTGCTTGTCTTGATAACTGATTTAGACACGTCCTTAATGGAAGTACTCTCCTTGGCGTACCAATCTGGTGAGCGAAGTGGCTGGCGAGCAACTTGATCTTTGACATATGAACTAAGCAAAACCTCTCCGTCATCATCTAACAGACCCTCAACATCCTCTGATAGATAATCAACAATTTGAGCAATAGTAAGTTTGCAGTAGTGACAGCGACGAACTTCAAATTCGTCCTCGCAATTAGTCCAAAAATCTTCAAGTGCTGGCTTATGTGCAATCCCTCGCTCTAACCTGGCTACATATTGACCCAAAGGATCATAAGAACGCCTCTCAATATGGTACTTGAGGTTGAATTTCTCAAGCTCGGTCGCCATAAACTTGCAATCAGCCGCAGTCCTGCATGTGTTAATACCCCATCCAAAAGGAAAGGAAACTACTGACTTATGGCGAATGCGAAGAAAAGAGTGAACGTGTTGAGCTTGTCTGAGAAACTCCATGAAAAGGACTTTATTTGACGGGTACCTTGGTAACATTAGAGGCTATTCGATGTATCCATAGACTTAGATATATGTGAAAGTGGGGAATTGAATGAACCAATCCACCCAACTCTCCATCGCTGATTTGGCCTCTGTTGAAATCCAGATGTGCATTTCATTGTTGAGATCCCTGATTGTCTTCCTGAAAAAGTGATCATTTACTGCCCTGAAATCTTGTTCAGCTTTAGAAAACTCCAATTGAGAGTAATATTCGTGAACATGTTGAACACCAAGAGTTCCGTTAGTCTTTAGGTGTCTAAAACTTCCTTGAGATGCAACTAAGTAGACCAGGTAAGACACCATGTGAAACTCATGGATTTTAAGGAAACTAGTAGTCTGCTGATGAAGGCACTCGCTGATCAACATGGCCCAGTCAAAGTGCTCTGTACCATCAAGGATCCTCGAAATGATGTAAAGCATCCTTTGCCGGAATATATTAGCCTCTTCTTGACCTGTAACTCGATTGAGTAGAGTTATCAAAACAACAACTTCACCCTAGAACTTGCTGCGACCAACCTTTTTAGGCATGTTAGTCTTCTGTATTTTCAACCATCTCTGAGCAACCTTCCTTTGTGAACGCTCTTGATCTTCATACCATATCTTCTCACAAGCCTCAATGATCACAGTGAAATTGTCTGAACGAGGAGGAATAGCGAAGCATTTTTCCACGTCCCTTGGCTTAAGGCTATAGATGACTCTCCCATCAACTGATCTGATTTGTCGTGTAGACGAGTTATAATGCTTGATGCAAGCAAGAACAAACTCGAGATCGAAAGCTGTGATTAGAAAAGACCTTGCTGCCAACAACCCAGAAGGCTCAAGATTCTTCAATGTATTGCTACTAACGGCCTCCAAAGTGCTCAGATTTACCACTAGATAGACACGACCCAGGTCTGTGTCTGAAGTTTTCAAAAAGTCATGCATCAAGACCGATTTGGTCTTATAATCTATGGGGTTGAACTGCATTTTGAAAATGAAGACTTTTGACTATGAAGTTGGGTATGTTTGGACAAACATCCTAGGTGTCGTTTGGTCAAAAATCTTCATCTGATACTTCAAAATGATGGGCGCCCTTTACAAAAGCTGTGCTTTTCCCTCCAGTGTTAGTCATTTTTTCATCTTCCTCGTTTCTTGTTGAATCTCCTGTATCAGGTGCTAGACATATCTTTTAGATTGGCTAGATAGCTCATCGCGAAGTTGACAGTATTCCTGACGAGCCTTCTTGGAAGTGACAAACCTCAAAATTGAAATCTAAGCCTTCAAAATCTAGGGCGCCCCTAGCCTCTAGGGGCTCTAGTTCTTCAGAGTTAGCCAAATTTTGATGATTTTCATCCTGGCAAAAAACTCCTCTGAGACGAAGCATTATTTTGCACGTATCTCACCATAGATTCTTCATTTGAGTGTTTTAGGCTTAGATTTCAACATTTGGTGTCTGGCCATCTGCCATTGATGATCTCAGAAATCCTAACTTTCCATTTGAAAAAGTGAAAACTACCCACTAGACTTAAACTGAGTTTTAATTGAAACTAACTTCACCATTGTGATCGTGAAGCAAAATAAGCCAATCAAAACAATTTTTAGTCAATTCTGACAAGTTTCAATTTTTAGGGTTTCGGGGCCTGAAACAGGGGTGTAGAAAACCCTAATTTTCAATTTTCAAATTTCACCAGTATCTTCAAGACTTCAAACTGACACAAAGTCCATACTTGATTTGCCCAAAAACTGTGTTTTGACATCATTTTAACAAGGTTTAGACTCTTTTAAGCAAAATGCCTTAATGAAGCAAAAAGTTTGGTTTGGGTACAACAAAATTACAATGCATAGTTTTTACTTTTAGGGATTTGAGAGCAATAATTAAATATCCCAAATGGAACTATTTTAAAGCAACCTATCCAGGAGCTACATAAAAATTGGAAAGAAAGGAACCTAAAGCAAACTTATTTTAAAACAATGAAAGGAAAAAGTATCCTAAAAATAGGCATTTCTCAACTGCGCAATAAGAGGATTTGACCAAAATGGAAAGAAATCAGAAAGACTAATTTGAATTCTCATCCTTAGAATTAGAATATGAAATGGAAGTATTTGAATCATTTGACAAATTTGTTGTTGGTGTTGCATTCTTCTTGCTTGGCAATTGAACCTTTCAACAAATTGATTGACAAGGGTAGTTGGAAGTTTTTAGACCAATTCTGCCTTGTCCGACTACTACTGAATGAAGCTTTTGTTATTGCATATAAATAACTGAAATTTTGGCACTTTAATCTTGAGTGTTGTAAATTTCACTGCATCACTAATTCATTCATCCATATTGTTAGCACTGGAGGAAGAGCCTCCTAGGCACATATGTGCCAATTGCTGAAATCTAACCTTGATTTCATCCATGTTATCAACCATGAATGTACAACAATAGAAATGATAAAAGAAAGAATTTCCTATTTAACAACTTGTAACTTTTCTATATTTTCTTTGACAATCTTCAAGGCAGGAATTTGAATCTCAAAAAAAAATGGAAGTTAATTATTTACTTTAGATCATGGTACTCTTTAAGGCTAGAAATAAACCCCAATCTTACTAGCTCATCCATACTTGAAACTCAAGAGGCTCTAAATGAGTCATTATGCTATTACAAGAAGAAATAGTGGTGGTCAACACACACTCCAAATCCACTGGCTAGAGCTGAAGATGTTGACCTTCTCGAGCAAGGAAAACAATTCATTTATAAGGTTCAAGCCATTATCACAAAGCCTTGTGACCAATTGTTGAATTTTCCTGCCATGTGAGACCATTCAACTATCTTTTGTGTATCCCTTCATCTATCCTTAGAGGCAGTGTTGCATCTGACTTAGTCAGTGGATTGACCAAATATGCAATAGAGGCTCTTAAATATCTTATTTCAGCTTTCAAAATTGCATTAGCTTTTCCATCTTTTTCTGACATGTCCTTTGTACCTTTGGTAACAAATTGTAGAAATTCAATGCTTGTTCATAGGCTCCAAGTTAGTTTTTAAAATCTTAAAATCAGCAACTTGTATTTCTTGAATACTCTTATCTTTTGGAGCTATTTCAGCAATTATATGCCCTCATTTTTTCCTTTCCTTGTTTGCTTCTTAATTTTCTAGAGTTGCGCTTCTCTGATTAAGCAATATATGACACTTAAATTGAGAGGTTGTACAAGAACTACTCTCCTTTTTCTTACCAAAGATGTTTGTAGATGGGAGATGTAAAAGTTGAAGGAACATTCTCCAGCTGAATAAGAATTGGAGATGGAGGAATAGGAGTCATTGCGTAAGAAACTAGGGAAGCACTCATTTGACTATATGAAGGAGACTTCACCTTCTTCTTTGTAGTCAATTTCAACTTCTCGGGCCTTGGAATTTTATCAATCTCACTTGAAGATTTTGATTTCTTTACATTTTCATCACTGATGGTTGCATCAATTATGCTAGGAACTACTGTCTTCTCAAGAACACTCAGACTCCAATTTGGAAGTCTTGAGCTCTTACTCTTGATAATACCATCACTTGCTTTGCTAGCTTTCTTTCAAAGAATCTATTTGTTCTATCCATAGTTGCAAAAACTTGCTATTACTCACACGACTCGCAAGTAATTGCAAGTCGTAAACCCTATTGAATAACTCATTGGAAAATCGATGGCGAGTTTTCCATAAAAGTTGTGGCAATTTTAATGTTAAAACTCACCATTATGTGCAAAAACTTGTGCAACTTGCAGCTAGTAAAAAACCTCTCCTAATTCTAAAAGGAAAAAATATGATTTCATTATTATTTCATTTGATGATTTTCACATGGCCAGTTTAGGGTAAGGGCATTGTGGTTAGACAATAGTTTGGTAACTCCTAATAGTTTGCGCTACAGTAAAACATGATTTCAATCTCATTCTTTTAGGGTAAAATATCATTTCATGCTTTGAACTTGAAGTTTGAACATTGGTAACAAGTTTGCATTTTTTACATTTAAAATTTGTTTCATTTAAAACGTGATTTCATCTTCCATTGGTGCATAGAATGCTCTCCTTTTAAGAGAATTAAATTACTTAAAATAGATTTTCCAGAGTATCAAAAATTAAAAATTAAAATGATTCTTTCTATGAGGGCAAATAACCCAAGTAGCTTTACCATCCCAGACTGATAGTACTGTTGAAGTGCAAAGGATTATTAGAGGAAACTGTGTAGTAAACAACATTAAATTATTAATTATCCAAAGTTGCACAAGAAAATTAAAGTAATAGTAGACCAAATTTGAAATTTATTTTTGAGTGTAAACTAGAAATAAGAAAAGGAAATCTATGACTGTTCACCAAAAGAATGAACTGTAGAAGAAACGTGCTTTTTGTATTAAAATTTCTTCAATGTTGGTTTGCATAAATCTCTGCCCCAAGTTAAACATTTTAAGATAAAATCCTTGTGAGGAAGAAACATAAATTTTTTAACAACTTACAATTTTAATTTTTTAAAAGAAGTTCAGGCTGCTAACTAGGGTATTAATTATTCTTTTCTATTGTTTTCCTTTTGTGAAGAGGAGAATTGGTGCAAATCTAAGGACCTTTCTGAAAGCATAGGATAGAAGGTCCAATGCAAGCAGTGATTATTTGTAACTATTTTGCCAAGACAAATATATATATTTCGTAGTTTGAAGACTTGCCGACTACTTGGTAGGACTTTGCAAACTTGTGAGACCTTTTTCCGGCTGCGCTGAGTCGACCAGATTCATGCGCTGAGTCTGGCCAAGTACTCGACTGAGTCTGGCACTTTGAGTCTTGGGCTTGGACTCCCAAGTCTTGAGCTCAGACTCTTGTAGCACTTGAACATACCTAGCCACGATTTTAAAGTGAAAATTCATCATTTTTCAATCATTTTATGCTCTTATTTGCCCATTTCACCCAACGAAACATTAACCTAGCAAGAAGACAATTTGAGAAGAGAATTTTTAAGGAATGGAAGTAGATCAAATCATCAAACGAGTAACTATTGTTTTCTTGATTTGAAAATAAAAAATCTTGAAAAGTTAGGGGAAATGTTGCCAATTTTTTTCCATTTCACCTCATCCCTTATTTCCTAACACTTTTAGCTTCTATTTGCATTTAATTTTTTTTTAAAAATGCTTATTTTTTTGCTTGCTGCTGTTTTTTGCAAAGTTCTATTGATCTTTTTTCCATGTTAAAACAAAAATGTCAAGCTCAACACAAATGAGTGGTAGAAAAAGATCTTGCATGGAAGTTTGGGATATCGAGAGCTATCAAGGGTCAATTCACTTGTAATGTAAGCAAGCAACCTATGACAGGAGGAATTAATAGATTAAAATACCACCTTGCTAAAATACTTGGACAAAATATGAAGGCATGCTCTAAGGTGTGCGAAGAGGTTACAAGAGAGATGAATGCCCTGAATGGCTTGATTTCACATATATTCAAGCGGGTCATAGTTGGTTTGAATGGCTTGATTTCACATATATTCAAATTGCTGAGTGGGATTTAAACATGTTTCCACCTCGTACTGAAAACCAAAGAAACCATCACTGTTCATTGTTTCTAAAATGCATTGAAAACCAAAAGGAAAATTTGTAAAAAATTGTCAAATTTGACTATAAAATTGCTGCATGAAACAGTGCTCATTTATATTTTGAAGTAATTTATTAATATGCCTTGAACAAGTATACAGAGATTGGCTTGTGTAATGTCCCCTTCTTAGTAGCCCTTCGGGTTGTCGCTTAGCCTTTTCCTTCCCGAAGGCTAATGCCATTATCAGGGAATCGTTTATTTAATTATTTGTGCATTGCCTAATTTCAAGTTTAGCGTTAAAGGTGATGCCAAATAATTAATTAAATCTTTTTATAAAGTGACTTGCAAAAGGTTCAAGGTAATTTAATGAAATATTTATTTTTAAAGTGGACTTTATCAAAGTCACTTTATTTGGTGCAAAAAGGGACTAAGTGAAATATTTGAAAAAAAATGACTTTTGAGAATGTCACTTTATGTCTTGAGGGGAAAATACAAAAAGGAGTAAAAAGAAACAGTCGACACCTTATTGATATGCACATCTTCATAGGAAGAACTGGTTGGCTCTTGTGGTAGGGTTTGAAGACCCTCATAATCCAGATTCGGGTGTGAAACACCATCCCCTAGCTGGAATCGTTCAAGGTATTGAGTGGAATTTGTCTGCAGTTTGGAGACTTCATTTTAGTGGCAAAGAAGAGGACATCGACTTCTTCACCTGAGTTGTGTAGAGACAAGTTGAAGAGCTCAGAAGAGACGTATTTTGAAGCTGAATAGAAGATGTGAATAGAAGACGTGTCTCTTACAGTCTGAAGCGTCATCATTACCAGGTCAGGAAAGAGTCGTTTTTCCTTGAGGAGCCAAAACGTAGCAATTGGGAGGTGAAACGTGATCTTCTGCAGGGACGCATAACTGATCCAAAGCAAAACGTGACCATCAGAGCATGAAACGTGAGGTTGGTTAGCAAGCTGGGCACCATACCAGGTTAGAGAATTTATCTTCATGTGTGATCGACTATTTTCATTGTCACAATATGTATTCCGTTTGGTCCTAGAGTCACCTGTAAGTGTTGATATAAACTGAACCTTCTCACTGTATTTGGTGGGCTAGTTGGCCCTCATAAATTCTCTATATTAGTGGCTGGTTGGAGACTGTATTTAGATCTTTTGGGAGTGTGTTTCAGTTCATTTTGGAACTCAGAAATTGCATCATTAATCACTGCTGTATCTTATGCTCGCTGGGCGTTGTAATTGCTCTGTGAGTACTTAGTGAGAGTTAAAAGAAATTACTGATGGGCCACTTTATAGGTGCTGGATTTGTATTTTTTTTGTGTTGTAATTCTTAGAAAAAAAAACATTGTGGTCATTGCTGCTACAGTTGAGATACTATTTCTGCCCACATTTTGCATATCCCAGAAAGTCTGTGAAATAGAATAAATTCCTTATTATTGCTGGTGCTATGCTTTGAGAGTTTCTATCAGCCTCTTGTATTTCTGAGTCTTTTGACAGCCATTACTAATTTGGTTTGCTACACTGTGAAATGATTTTGCAACCTGAGAACGGAATACTGAAAATGAACTATTTTATCTTTCAATATAAGAATAGAGCCTTGTGTTTATATGTCAGAGCCATAAACAAACCATTACCCTGCTTTGGTTTACTTGGAAACAATGATTTAAGTGGAGTTCATTTCATTTGAATGCTTCTTGACATCGGAAAAATTGGGTACATCCGGGAAGGCATTCTACAGCGGTATCAAAGCAAGCAGTCCTACCAGCCTGTGTTAGCATTGGGTTATGAATGAGGACATCCCTGATATCAACCCACTTGACATCCATTATAGGAGATTGAGAAGAGGGTTGGGACCATTTGAATTCATGGGGGATAGAGAAGAAATACTTGAGGGCAGCACCCAACATACTTTGAATGACCTAACAAGAGGTCAACATGAGATAGCACAATAAATAGCGCAACTTGTTCAACAACTTGCGGGTGGTAGAAACACCAATGGAAATAATGGCAATAATGGTCAGAATTGTAGTAATGGTGGTCATGACAATAATGATACAGCTCAGAGCAATGCTAGGGCAGCTAGTAGGGCGACACCAAGGCCTCTCATGCGTCAATTCTTGGGGGAACATGGTGTTGCAACCTGGGGGCAGCAAGCTCAAGAAGAAGGTTTCACAGAATATTTCAGGGAATACCAAACTCTAGGGGATGAATTTCATGTGGCAATGTCATTAGGAAATTTTTGCACCATCAAGTACAGGAATAGGCCAAGAAATAGTAACAGAGGGCAGCAAAATCAGGAGTTGCAGCAAAAGGTTGGGAAACTTGCAATCCCTTCCTTTGATGGGTTTGGTAAGTGTACAGCTAGAGCTTGGGTCCAGAAGTTGGACACATACTACAGATTAATCCTATGCTGGAGTTCGAAGCCATTAAGTATGCTACTCTACATTTGGATGGTGAAGCGCATGAATGGTGGTATCATGGGCTTGCCACATTGGGACATGCTAATATCACATCCTATTTGGAGTTCACACAAAAACTGATAGATAGATTTGATCAGAAGGATCTTGAACTTCATTTCAGGGAGTTAGCACAACTTAAGCAGAGTGGCAAAATAGATGCTTATATTTCAGAATTTCAGTGGTTGGTAGTCATGGTGACAAATATTTCGGAGCAGCGGTTGGTTATGCTCTTCATTGAGGGCCTATCCGAACCCCTTCGTGGTTGGATTGACTTTCAAAGCCGATTACCTACAGGATGCAATCACTAGAGCTAGAGACATGGAGTTCTCCACACCTGACAATAGAACCCCCTCTAAACCCTTCATTCCTTAGAAGAACAAGGGCAAGAAGTCTTTTCAAAAGAAGGGAAACAAGAAAAGTGATCCAGATGAGGAGTATCGCAAGGAATGCAGAATTAAGGGAATTTGTTACCATTGCAAGGAACTCTAGGAGCCAGGTCATCATTGCCCAGGGAAGGGCAAGGATCACCTTATTGAGATTGTGTTTGAGGATGAGAGCAGTGATGACGAGCCTTCTTAGGATAATGACGATAGCAGTTTAGACGAGGAGTAGCCTCAGGGAGAGGGTAAGAGTGGTAGCATTGCTACCTTATCAGACACTCCTAGATTGAACTCTTTTAGAGTTAGAGGAGTTTTACAGGGACATCACATAGTAGTGTTGATTGATAGTGAGGCCACCCACAACTTTATTGATGCAACCCTAGTTGAGAAGCATACGCTACCCACAAAGGACTTTGAAGGATTTAATGTGATGGTGGCAGATGGTTATAAATTGAGATGTACTCAGAGGGTCCCATAGTTGCCTATTACCTTGGGCAATTACACACTCACAGATGACTTCTATGTGGTGGGTTTGGGTGACACTCATGCTATACTTGGAGTTCAGTGGCTACACTCATTAGGGAAATACTCACAGAACTTCTAGACCATGGAACTTAAGTTCAGGATAGCAGAGGGGCAACGAGTAGTGCTTAGAGGCATGGCTACTGGATCAGCCAAGGTTGTGTTTGCTAGACGCATGGAGAGCATTTTTCAACATGATATAGCTTGGGCAGTGTTTGATCACCACCAAGGAGTCTTCAGGTTCAGGGCAGCCATATCATGTCGACATTCAGGAGCTATTGGGTAAGCATGATAGGGTTTTTGGAGAGATACCTCCAGGGAGACCACCCGATTGTGGTTTTGAGCATACCATTGAGTTGGAGGAGGGGGCCAAGCCAGTGATCACAACCCCCTATTGTCATCCTAAGAAATTCAAGGATGAGACCGAGAAAGCAATCAAAGAATTGCTTGAGATGGGACACATTAGACCGAGCTCCAGTCCATTCGCTTCTTCAGTGGTCTTGGTAAAGAAGGGTGGAACCATGCATATGTGCATTGACTACCGAGCTCTCAATAAGAAAACCATTAAGAACAAGTACCCCATACTTGTTGATGTGTTTTTTGTGACCGCACCAAACAGCAGAACGAAATAGTTTAGGGCTACTCCATTCTCTCTTGATCAAAGTATTCTGTGTGCTAAGATTGCGAGATAGATCACACGTTCAACTCCAAGGTTCTTTAAGTGCGAATAGACCCAGTTTGGTTGATGTGTATTTGCTGTGTTCTTACGAGGGGACTTACACAATTGTTCAGATTTCTTGCAGTTAGCAGCTAATGTATGATTTTGAAGGGGATTCTTGCGTGTATGATTTGGCAATGTGGTTCGTTTTCCTAAAGCTAATCAGAAATGTGCGGAAAATAAAAGGGTATAGGGCCTAAGAAATTTATATTCTACTCTAAATGCAGGATATGTGGAGCTTCGTTTCAATAGACTTCAACCAGATTTCACCTAGCCTCACGTCGGACAGCCTCAGTAAAATCGGTGCAATCTTCAAGGGGATAGCAAAAGATGTTCAAGTTATAATTTAACATACATATACCATCAAAACGACGCATATAAGCATGTAAACCACAACCGAAGTTAAACTCAAGATAAGGTCCAGTTGACCACGCAAGGCGGACTTATCATCAACAAGCCGCTAGTGGTATGGAATAAAGTGAAGCTACCTCAATAAAACACCACACATCAAAGTAAACTACTTGCATGAAATTAAGCTACTTGGATTCGAAAGGAAGAAGAGACCTTGCTAGCTATTCATGACAAGACGAATTCCACCATCAATGAAAAGATCAATTATCATAAAAAGTGTTACACAACAATCTCCTCAAAAGTTTTCAAAGGGAAAACTTTCTTTCTCTTCCACACTATGCTAAGCAAAATGACTACTATGCAATCTCTCCAACCTCTAGCTCTAATGCTAATGCCTGATCTAATTTCCTGTTCTAATGAGATACAAATGAGGGGGACTCCCCCTTTTATAGCTAGCCAAGCCCCAAAAGACGGCTAGGGTTACAATTAATAGAGTGGCCAGAATCGTGCCACCTCAGCCCTAACCCTAAAAACTGCCAGAATAGGGAGTGGTACATTAAATGAATCAAAGATTCCCACTCACTCCCAAAATAGTAAATGTAATAAATGTCCACATTCAATCTTCTAGAAGATCCTCGTCCAGTAGTGTGTTCCCACTTGCCTTCTCTCTGACTGCCAACTCAACAAATCTGCCAAGTACAGCCTCAACTTCCTGAACTGAAATCGGTGGAACACAATCTAGCTGAAACTCTAATACTGTGACTGAATGTTCATGCCTTGCACAAGATTTTCTCCAAGCCGTCAAGGAGTCCTGCGTGTTCTGGATCAAAGTGGAGAAAGTAGCAGTATTCTCGAAATCATCCTGTACAAAGGTCTTAACATCTGCAAAGAAAGGCACCAGCAAACCCCTCAAATTATCAAAATTAACTTCATCTGGATTCAGCCGCCTAGCAAATATTGCCTCAAAGGTATTCTGAACTCCATCTATAATATTGGCCATAGCCTTATGTATTCTGGCTGAATCTGCCTGTGCCGCATCGAAGAAACCACGCCCTGTGATCGCCGAAGAATACCACCGAGAGAAATCATATCTGTCATTCTCCTGAATGACGCCTCCATCAATCAGCAACTGCAATGGCACATGCCTCAATACCTCAAGACGCTAGATCACCTTACTCGATAGATAGAGGCATCGCCCGGCATGATCCACCGCATCCATCCGTGTCAAAATAGTAGAGGCCTGCTGGAAGGCAGAAGCAAGGTCCTCCATAAACTTCTCCGTCTCGACACGAACTCCCGTGACCCATTTATCTGCTTCTTGTGCCATCCTCCCCAATTCTACCAAACCGCTGATCGACTCTCTAGGTACATCCGCTGGAGGCTCTATCACTGGTACATCCTGCCCTCGAGAACGAGATAACTGCTGCACATATCCTATTAAGCCTTATGCTCTCTCTTCAACTTCTTGTATTTTCCTTCCTTCTTGAATAATCTATCCTTGAGGGCGAGGAAGGAGTTATCACACTCCTCAACAATTTGCGCGCCAGTAGGGCGTCCCAAGTCTAGAGTCGTGACCACATAATTCTCAGGAACTGCTTCATTCCGGTCACACTCAACTCGTGGAACAGCAACGTGAAGAGTACGAGAGCCATCCTCCTCAGTGGAGATCTTCGAAAATTTTCTTGCTTTCTTCTTCTGTGGAGGTGCACTGATCCGGTTCAAGAATTCCTCCATCTCAACTGCTGGATCAAGCTCCTCACTAGGGCTTCTTCTCATTCTATCTTTAAGCCAATCGGGCACCTCATACTGTATATCGAAGGGCTGCTGCTCCTGTGCCTCGACTTCTCTAACCTTTCAACTTCTTCATCATTCTGGCGAGGCTCATCGTCCTCAAGTGGCTGAGTATCACCTGACACTATATCATCATCATCACCATCGTTCATGGCCGCCCTCTGAAACTGAGGGTCAGTAATAGTCCCCTCATCATCCTGCTGATCAATCCTAACAGGTGCGTTGACACTCTGGCCAACTGACTCCCTCCGTGGAGGCTGAAAATCATCCTGTCTGCCTGCACCTGATTCAATGTAACCCTCTGATCAGCAAACAAAGAGACCTCCTGTATGCTTGGAGAACGTGTCTCCAAGGGTGTTGCCACTGTGACTCGTGGAGGCTCTGGCTGAATAGGCTCCTGTCTAACTATTTCCTTCTTCCTGGACTCTGGACCTCTTGTAATCTGCTTCTTCCTGCCAGTGGTGGGCGTCCTGTGATCTCCCATCATGTTGTAAGTCAAAGCAATCGACCTACTCTTCAATCTATTCACCTTTCTATCAACCCATGCCCTGGTGAATGTCATGACTGGGATAGAAAGAGTATCTAAATCTGCAACCTCGGGCTCTGACCAATCGGGAGGTGGAAGCGGAGTATCTCGAACAGCTGCATAATCCGGATGGACTACATCCATATCCTCATTGACCTGGTCCGGAACTGGCACAACCTCGCACTCCCTGATCAGAGTAATCGGCAACCGAGAGAACATTCTCTTCCTTACTTCAATTTCATCAACTGCATCAGCCCAATAATCTTCTATGGTGGCCTTATGCTTGAACTCCTCCGACAGAACCCAATTGATGTTATGATGTGGGTCGTAGTGCTGTCGGCTAGTATGATATGAGAAATGATAAAACTGAAGCTCACTTTCAGCTTCTTTAGCTGCTGCCTGTATCGAAGGACACACCTCATCCGAGTTGCCCATCACAATTGGAAACTCTATCCCTCCTTTCTTTTTCTTCTTTTGGATTTTATCAAAGGCTAGCAACTGTCTAGATATCTCTAGCATCAATATTCTATCTGTTGGGTATTTAGGCAGCCTATATGGGTATGATGAGAAACCTTGCAGCCTAATGTAAGAGAATCTCGGAAATTGTATGAACCAACACCCATACCTTTCAATTAACTCCTGGGCTTCCTTCGAGATTCTGTGTTGCAATCGCTCCTGCAGCAGCCTCGTGATGTACATGGTGAATGAGTCGTTGACACGCTTGTAGTGGGTTGTGCTTGACAGGTGCAATTGTGGACAGGCATCATAGATTTTGAACTGATGAGAGCCGCATCCAACAGGCTCCTTATAAGATATCCCCCTATACTTCGTCTTCCGTGCCAACATATAAATGACATAGGAGCTCATGTAAAATGTCTTCGTTCTCCTCAAGCTTAGGAGCTGCTCGTGCAAGTTGTCACTGATCATCGCAGCCCAATTGACATAGTCTTTTCCCTCTAGCACCAGGTTGATGTAGTAAAACATCCAGGGTTCAAAAATAAATGATTGTGGGCAACCTCCAACCCTGCTCAGCATCATGATGAGATCACAGTATTCTTGCTTCAAGTCATCCGCTATGATCTGCTTGGGCAACTTCGTTCGAGAAGGCTTGGGAGTGCTCATCCAGTGGGTATTAATTGTATCCATGCATCGCTCAAAAGCAGAAGCATACATCCGCTCAGCCCGTTCTCTGGATTTGTAAATCATATTCCTATGCACCGGGATCCCGAAAGCTTCACCAATGGCTGCCGGAGTAAGATTGGCAAGCACTTGGCCATCAGGTGACATGATCGACCGGTGTTCCTTCTCGTAGCAATTAGCGCACTCCATTATCAGCTCCGAACACTGTATAGCTGGCGGGAAACCAGCAGCTGCATATAGTCCACTTCGGACGATGTTGTGCGAAGTGACTGAAGCCCGATGACTTCCAATTCCAAACATCCTGTTCTTGAAGGTTTCCAGGTTGACGGAGCCCAAATTGGTGTCTGTCAACTTGCCCAGCTTTGAAATAAACTTCGACTCTGGCATGAATGTCTTGCTCAGCTTCTTGATCACTGCTTGTCTTGAGGCACCATTGTCCTTTCCGGTTGTCCTCGCTTCAGCCATCTGCAACATAACAAACATCCATTAGCAATTTAAATTTAATAAAATAAGGCATTGTATAGGGGCTGCAGTCGAATTCTAGAAGCTGCAATAACTCTCGTGTTTGCAAACCTCAGCTTCTCTCTTGAATTTCAATACTTAGAACAGATTTCTAAGTAGACTTTGATGATTTCACTTCACTATCCTCAATCAGTAATTTGAACTTCTATGACTTCGTATCAGCAATCAGCGATCTCACACTTTGAAAACTTTCAGCAACTTACTTTACTTCAAGGCGTCTTCCTTCAGCTGGCAACTTCAACTCCAGCAATGAACTAAACTGGCAAAGTCGTACCTCTAGCACAAGCAACTCTGGACTTCAGCAAAAACTTTTTTGACCAGCAAGGGCGTACTTCTCAGCAACTTACTTGGCGTCCTTCCTTCAACTCTCAGCACAAGCAACTTAAGGCGTACCTCTTCAAATGCAGATTTGGATACTCAGCAACTTGCAAGTGCGTCCTTTCTTGACTTCAGCAATGACACTTTCTCAAGGCGTCTCCCTCAACTAGTCTCAGCAATATCAGCAAACTTTGAACTCTTCACTGCAATGCCTTTCTTAGAGCAAATTCGCCTTCCTCAGCTGTGAAAACAAGTGAAAAACTTCTCCATTTTATAGCTAAAATTCGAATTCTAGAAGAAGTTAATTTTAGCCAGTGCAATTAAACTCCACTACTCCACTTCAAGAATTCGAATTTTCCCTCTCTGGTGTTTCTGACACTTGTCTCCAGTCGTCGGGAATATTATTCTTCTAGAAACTTGACTTTGACTTGGCATCTTTGAATTCCTTTTCGAAAAATTTAATTTAAATTCATCATTTTTTACTCACCAGCCGGAGCTCTGTTACTGGCATTTGAATTTTAACTCTCTTCTGCTTTGAAAAATCCATCCTTGAAGAATTTGATCAAAATTATCTAAGCAACTGACCTCAGATTCATCATTCGAAGAAAATTCATCTTGACAGCATATTTTATTCAAATTTGCCTTAGAAAATTTTAAATTTTCCCTTAGGAAAATTCACAATTTGAGCACTAATTAAATTCTTCACTGAAAAAGTGTCAGCGAAGTTCGGAAGACTTGGAAATCCATTTATCATTGCAAATATTCAGTACCCAGAAGAAAATTTTCTTCAGAACACCTCGAATTCATGGGTACCCAACGAACGGGTTCATTTAATTTTTCAATTTTGAACCTTAGAAAAATATTATTTTCACCATTTTAAATTGATTCTTCGCCTGTGATCATCCTGTGTTGCTCCAATTCGGAAAATTTGAATTCATCCTGCATTCCTGACTTCATCACTGAGAACATTGCTTGTGCTTCGGAAAATTTCATCACCCTGAGGCTCCAGGCGTATTTTCTAAGAAGAAAATAATTTGCCTTAGAAAATATTTCAATCATCTTGCATTTTGAAAATGAAAAATTTCCCTTAGAAAATAATTTGATCATCTGCCAGCGAGAGAAGTATCATCTTCACTTAGAGAAAAAAAAATTTATTCGCCTAGCACACCTTATTTCTCACTTCATTTGCAAACACTTCTTAAAAAAAAAATTCCAACGCCTTAGAGGAGTTCTCCAACACTTAGAAAATATTTTATTTCAACTTGAGGCGCCTATCACACTTAAGGAGAGATCACGCCTTAGCAATTTTGTTTTCACACTTCACACTTCACCCCTAGGCGCATACTTAGCACTTTACTCCCACCACCTTGAAATATTTTCTAACACACACATCACTCTCAACGCCTTAGGAAAAATTTCTAACACCCACCACCTTGAGCGCATTTTAAGCTTGATGGAGGATAACGCCTATCTTTTACCTAGTTTACCACGCTTTGGCAAAACTTTCATCCCATTTACCACCTTTAATCACTTTTCACATCCAAACATGGGCGCATTTCTATGTAGGAGAAGGATAAACTTGCTACCACGTCCCTTGTGACCCTTCGTCTTCTCAATTTTTGTCTTGACATGCACAAGTTTGGGCGCATTTTGCCTATGGAGGAGGACGAAATCTTTGACTTTGTTGACTCTCTTCAAACTTGGCGCATTTTATACTTGATGGAGGACGAGCTTGTTGACTTGTTGACTTTCCTTCACCTTGGGCGCATTTTGATGTGTCTAGTGGATGAAACTTTCTCCAACGTCCTTGGGTGACTCTTCACCTTCCAATTTTTGTCTTCACATGCATGATCTTGGGCGCATTTTGCCTATGCTACAGGATGAGCTTGGGCGCATTTTGATGCATGAGGGGGATTAAAATGTTTGACTTTCCTTTGACCATTTTGCCTTGGGCGCATTTTAGCCATGGTGGAGGACGAAGTTTGCAAGTTGGGCGCATTTTGAAGGTGGTGGCGGATTTCTCATACTTAGAAAAAATTTCAACTTTTCTGAGCTTTCCTTCTTCTTTTGGGCGCATTTGGACCCCTGAGCAGGACAAAGATTGTTGACTTTCTTTGACTTCTGGTGCCTTGGGCGCATTTTGATCCCTGAGCAGGATGAACGCCATACTTAGAATTTTTTCCATGCTTTCTTACTCACCTGGCGCATTTGCTATGTCTTCTGGATGAAGTTCCAAACTTAGACAATTTTTCTCGTTTTTCGCCAGCTTACGTGCCCTGCTATTTATAGTAAGTCTTCTGAATTTGTATCTCTGAAGTTCGGAATGACTTGAAATTTTAAACGTAGCATCCTCATAACCTTATTGACCTGTCGGCACTGCCACTTTTAGTCACCCTGCTATTTTTAGCATGTTTCTGAAGGTGGTTTACTATAAATAGCAACCTCATGTTTCTGATAGCTCCCATGCTTTGATCGAGTTGAAATTTGAATGAGGCGCTCCTCACCACGTGACCTGCTGGCTGACACCGGCGCATGCACTCAATTTACTATTTTTAGCCAGTTTCCAAATTGACTTACTATAAATAGTAAGTGCTCCGTTTGACTTGAAATTTCACCAGCAGATAGCCTGATGGATGCTGATCGCGATGGTTTACATCGGTTTTCGAAAATTTTGACTTTTTACGCCTATTTTTAGGCTCCGAAGCTGGAAACCCCAATTTGCTCTGCATGCGCATCAAATGAACTCTGTTTCTCTTCGTTTCTGTGGCACTGCGATCGGCTTGTAATTTTGAATTGCTGGGAGGCGGCTGCCGGGACACACCTGCTAAAAATAGCAAGTTCCTTACTGAGTGATTATCCGTGTTTGCATGTCACACCATCGCGAAGCTCTCGAAAAACCCACCAGGAATCACCCGACATGCAAAAGAAACCCTGACGTGCAAACCCTAAAAATAACCTCGGAAGGCTGAATTCTGAAAGTGATCGTCTCGTTTTGCATGTTACATCATCGCGAAGGTCTCGAAAAACCCAGAAGGAATATGCAAACATGCAAAGAAAAACTCTGCATCTGCACCCTGAAATTTGTCCCGGAAGCTGGACTGCTAAAAATAGTAAGTTGTCTGTTTTCGCTCAAATTTTGCATGCAAGTAGCCTGATATGCTCTGAATGCGGTGTGATTGTTGAAAATTCAAAAATGCTGACAAATTGCCCTGAATTTCACACTTACTAAAAATAGTAAGTACCTCAGAATTCGATGAAAATTGGCTGGAAGCCCGCTGGATGCCTGCTGGAAACAATGTTAAGTTCAATTTTCAATTTACTCACTTTACTTGACCTTGGACTGACCAGAAACGGTGAAACCCTAATTTTAGACTTGGTTAGTTTCACACTTAAACTCACCGACGGGCGCAACCCAGAAAGACGGACATCAGAAAAGAGACAGAGCGAGAGAGAGAGAAGAAAACCCAAGCCAAAAGACCGGAACGGAGCAAAAATTTAGGGGGTCCCCATCTTGAATGGGGCGATGTGTGAAAAGGTCACAACAATACCCAGGATAGATGAGTTGTTGGATGAACTTCATGGGGCAGTGTACTTTTCGAAGATTGATCTTCGTTCAGGGTACCATCAGATCAGAGTTAGAGAACAAGACATACACGAAACAACATTCCGTTGTCACTATGGGCATTATGAGTTTTTGGTCATGCCATTTGGTTTGACAAACGCACCTACCACATTCCAGTCCTGTATGAATCATATATTCAATAAGCAATTGTGCAAATTTTTGTTGTTCTTTGATGACTTGATCATATACAACAAGATTTGGAAGGAGAATTTGAGACAGCTTAATGAGATCTTGACTATTATGGAGGAGCAGTCCCTCTATGCTAAGGCTTCAAAATGTGAGTTTGGCCTTAGAGGGATACTATATGTGGGGCATCTGATCAATGAAAACGGGGTGCAGGTCCATCAGGAGAAGATACATGCAATTCGTGATTGGCCACTACCTAGGACACTCACAGAGTTGCGAGGCTTCTTTGGATTGTGCAGTTACTATAGGCGGTTTGTGAGGGATTTTTCACAGTTGGGAGCACCATTGACAGATTTGAAAAAGAGAGGGGTATTCAGTTGGTCAGAGGAGGCACAACAAGCTTTTGATAAGCTCAAGGAGGTGATGAGTAGTTGTCCAGTATTGGCGCTTCCTGATTTCACACAACCGTTTGTTCTTGAGTGTGATGCTTCGAGTGAGGGCATAGGAGCAGTGTTGATGCAGAACAGACACCCCATAGCTTTTGAGAGCCATAAGTTAAGGGGACCAGAGAGACTATACTCCATCTACGATAAGGAGATGCTCGCCATTATGCATGCCTTGGTGAAATTCAGACAGTATCTAGTTGGAGGGAAGTTTGTGGTGAGGACTGATCACAATAATGTCAGATACTTTTTGGAGCAGAGGGATTTGAATGAGAGACAACATAAGTGGGTCAGTAGGATACAAGCATATGACTTTGATATAGAGTATGTGAAGGGTAAGAAGAATGTTGTGGCGGATGCCCTTTCCAGGAGACCTGTTGATGTGTTTTTTGTGACCGCAGCAAACAGCAGAATAAAGTTACCAACGGCTACTCTATTCTCTCTTGATCAAAGTATCAAGCATGCTAAGATTGCGAGAAAGTTCATGCGTTCAACTCCAAGGTTCCTTTTATGCAATGGATAGTCTCAGTTGGTTTGTTGTGATTTGCTGGTATTACGAGGGGACTTACACAATTGTTTGACAATAGACAGTAGACAACAGAGTAAAAGGTTTTCAAGTGGTTCGAAGGATTTGTCAATGAAATGCAAGTTTCCTAATACTAACCAGAAGAGTGCGGAATTTGAATGGCTGCAGGGATTAGAAAGACTATGAACTACTCTAAGGTGCAGGATGCGGCGATCAACTTTCACAAACTTCAACCAGACTTTGCTTTGCCTCGCTTCAGACAGCCTCCATGGAGTTGGTGCAATCTTCAAAGGGAGTAACTAGAAATGTTCAGATTACAATTCAACAATGAAGAGACTGTCACGACAACGAATACCAACATGAAGATCGTAATTGAAGTTAAGTCCACAAGTTTCTAGTTAATCACGCAAGGC
The DNA here is from genome assembly GCA_007258455.2 of Sequoia sempervirens. NCBI lineage: Eukaryota > Viridiplantae > Streptophyta > Pinopsida > Cupressales > Cupressaceae > Sequoia > Sequoia sempervirens. The sequence continues at coordinate 230,755 of VDFB02024874.1, forward strand.
AAACTCACCATCGGCGAGCCCACTAGTGGTATGGATAAACGAAGTTTGCTCAAATTGAAGACCGCATTCCACAATTACTAGCTACTTGCATGAAATGAAATTTATTCTACTTTAAGTTCTACTTTAAAATGCTAAGTGATTTGGAAGGACGAAGGAGCCTTGCTAGCTACTCACAACAGAAGAGGAAATCATCATCAATGAAAACTCTTTATTATGAGAGTGTTCACAACAACTTCTTACAAAGCATTCAATGAGAAAGCTTTCCTTCCTCTTCAAACTATGCTATGCTATCAAACTAAGCTAACTGCTATGCTATCTCTCCCTTCTATGCTCCTAGCTCTCTATTGAAATACAAATGAAGGGGGATGCCCCTTTTATAGCTGGCCAAGTCCAATGGACGACTCAGATTACAATCAGATGGATGGCCCAGATCGTGCCACCTCAGCCCTAAACAAGATTCACCCTAAAAACTGCCACACAAAGAGGAGTGGGGTAATAAATGAGCCAAAAGATTCCCACTCACTCCCGAAATAGCATAGGTAATTAATGCCCACCATCATCTTCCAGAAGATCATCATCCAGAAGGGCATTTCCATTTTTTTTCTCTCTGACTGCAAAGTCAATGAATCTGGCTAGCATCGTTTCAACTTCCTGAACTGAAATAGGTGAGATGTGATCAAGCTAAAACTCCAGCACTGTAACTGTTTGCCCATGCCGAGTACAAGATTTTCTCTAGGCGACTAGAGCATCCTGAGTATTTTGGATAATGCTGGAGAAGGTCAAGGTATTTTCAAAATCATCCTAAACAAAAGTCTTCACCTCCGCAAAGAAAGGTGTCAGCCTACTCTTGAAACCATCTGCAGTCACCTCCCCAAAAGTTAGTCTCCTAGCAAAGATAGCCTCAAGTGTGTTCAGGACTCCATCAAGAATGTTCACCATAGCCTTTCTGACTTTGACCGAATCTTCCTGTGTTGCGTCAAAGAATCCTCGGCCTGTGATCACTGAAGAATACCAGCTAGTGAAGTCATATCTATCACCTTCCTGAATTACGCCTCCCTCAACCAAAGTCTGCCATGGCGTATGCATCAAAGCTTCTAGACGAAGAACAACCTTGGTTTGATAGATGCGAGCCTCACCCCAAGCCTGATCAACCGTGTCCATTCGTGCCATAATTGCAGAGGCCTGTTGATAGGAATGAGCAAGATCTTCCATAAACTTCTCCATCTCAATGTGAACATGAGCAACCCATTTATCTGCCTCCTGTGCCATCCTCCTCAAGTCCTCCAAGCCGCTAACTGATTCTCTAGGAAGCTCGGCTGGGAGCTCAATTGCCAAATTCTCTTGCCCACAAGGACGAGACAAGTGCTGTACATAACCAATCAATGTTTTGTGCTCCTTCTTCAATCTTTTATATTTGCCTTCGGTTCGGAGCAGCCTATCCTTGAGTGCCTGATAGGAGTTATCACACTCCTCGATTATCTGTGCTCCAGTGGGGCGGCCTAACTCCATGGTAGTGATCACATAGTTCTTCGGAACGGTCTCATCTTGATCGCAGTCAACCCTAGGTACAACCACGTGAAGCATGCGAGAGCCATCTTCATTAGTTGAGATCTTTGAGAACTTTCTAGCCTTCTTCTTTGTTGGAGGTGCACTGATCCTGGTAAAAAATTCTTCCATCTCAACTGCTGGATCGGTCTCTTCAATAGGGTCCCTTCTCATCCTATTCCTTAGCCAATCTAGCACCACTTGCTGCAAGTTAGAAATAATGAATGGCTGTTCATCCCTTGCTTCCTCTTCACGAACTTCTCTACCGTCATCCTGACGAGGCTCACCAACCTGTATAGGCTGAATATCTCCCGAACCTTGGGCCTCTTGCCCCGTAGTAGTGTCATCCTCTAATGCTGCCTCGATCTCACGCTGGAAGCGAGTATCTGTGGCCGTTTCTTCCTCCTCCTCCTGTTGGTTCTCCCTTATAGGTGCGTTGACACTCTGGCCAACGGACTCCCTACGGGGTGGCTGATTTGCTTATTGTAATTCCCGTTCTTTATTCAACATATTCCTTTGATCAGCAAACAGTGAGACCTCCTGTATACTTGGAGAATGAGTCTCCAATGGTGTATGTGATGCCACCTCAACTCTCTGAGGTTCCGGTTGGATTGGTTCTTCTCTTTGTGGCTCCGCAGCTCGAGCAACCTGCTTCTTCTGTTTAACAGTGGGTGTCCTATGATCTCCCATTAAGTTATAAGTAAGAGGAATTGACTAAGCCTGTTCACGTGCCTCTCCACCCAACCTCTGGTGAATGTCAAGACTAGTATGCAAAGCGTATCCAAATTTGTAATCTCTGGCTCCGACTAGTTTGAAAGTGGGAGTGGTGTATTTCTCACCGTCTCATAATCTGGGTGAATAATGTTGATATCCTCATCAACCTGGTTGGGCACAGGAACAATCTCACATTCTCTAATCATGTTCAATGGTATCCTTGAAAACATCCTTCTCACTTCAGCCTCGTCCAATGCACTTGCCCAGAAATCTTCAATGTGCGCCTTATGTTTGAATTCCTCATACAGTATCCATTTGATATTTCTATGAGGATCATAATGCTGCCTGTTAGTATGATAAGAGAGGTGGAAAAATTGAAGCTCGTTTTCCGCTTCCTTGGTTGCTTGCAGTGTAGGACAAACTTCATCTGAATTTCCCATGCTGATAGGGAAGTCAAGTCCTTTTTTCTTCTTCTTTTGAATCTTATCGTAGGCAATGAGCTGCCTAGATATTTCTAGCATCAAAATCCTGTTTGTGGGGTATTGGGGCAATCTGTATAGATAAGATGAAAACCCCTGCAGCCTGATGTAAGTGAATTTTGGAAATTGGATAAACCAACATTTGTACCTCTGAATCAGCTCCTATGCTTCCTTTGATATTTTGTGATGAGTCCTCTACTGAAGCGTCCTCGTGATATGCATTGTGAAAGCATCATTGACTCTTTTGTAGTGAGAAGTGCTCGTCAAGTGCAACTGCGGACAAGCCTCATGAATCTTGAATTGTTGAGAACCACACCCAATCGGCTCCTTGTATGATATCCCCTTGTACTTCGTCATTTGAGCCAGCATATAGATGATATATGAGCTCATATAAAATGTCTTGGTTCTCAAACTTCTAAGTTGTGCATGCAAATTGTCGCTGATCATTACCGCCCAATCAATATTTTCTTTTCCTTCTAGCACAACGTTGATGTAGTAAAGCATCCAAGGCTCAAAGATGAATGATTGGGGGCTCCCTCCGACTCTTTTGAGCATCATAATCAGGTCACAATACTCTTGCTTCAGGTCATCTGAAATTATTTTTTTTGGCAGCTTTGTGCGAGTTGGCTTAGGCTTGTTCATCCCACGGGAGTTTATCATATCAGCACACCTTTCAAATGTAGAAGTAAACATTCGTTCAGCTCGTTCTCTTGTCTTGTAAACCATCTTCTCATAGGCAGAAATTCCAAATGCTTCTCCAATAGCCTCAGGCGTGAGGTTGGCAAACAACTTGCCGTCAAGTGAAATGATAGTTCTTCGCTCTGAGTTGTAACAATTAGCACATTCCATAATCAGCTCTGGACATTGAATTGCTGGTGGAAAACCAACAGTTGCATAAAGTCCAGTTCTGACAATATTGTGTGAAGTAACCGATGGATGATGGCCTCCTATTCCTAGCATTCGCCTTCTGAAAACCTCCAGATTGAAAGAGCCGAGGTTTGTATCACTGAACTTCCCCAACTTCGAAGAAAATTTTGACTCTGGAATGAAAAACTTGCTCAACTTCTTGATTACGGCCTGTCTTGATGCATTTGCCTTGCTGGATTCAACATTAGTATCCTTGCCAGTCGCTCTTCTATCCGTTTCAGGCATCCTGTAGAAATGAAAGACAGTCATTAGAAATAAAACTTTAAAAAAAAAAAAAAATATCACTTTGAGACTACCAGCTGAACTCTGAACATGAGAGGCTTTAGCACTGAATTTCAAATTTCAAACCTCAACACCCTTTCAGCAACTTCTTTCCAACACTTAGAAATTTTTTTTTAAACTTTTCTCCAACTCTTCCCTAACTTCGAATTTCTTCACTTGCAGAACTCAAGTTTGCTCTTAGCAACTGATGAAGAAAATAAAAATCTCCTCAACTCTTATAGCCAAGTCGAATTTAAGAGGCTAATTCTGGCTAATTCATTCAAATTTCCATTTTTCCCTCCTCTGGCAATCACAACACTTGTCACTTGAAATTTGGAATATTTGACTTATGGAATTTTGAAAATTTCACCCTCACTGGTATAGGCGTACTTTATCATATTTGCATTTTTGAGATTTTTCTCTGAAAACATTAAATCAAATGCCCCCCTTCAAGAAGTTCATTTCAACTGGCTAAGGCGTTCATCTTATTATTTCATCTTCACTCTGGCTTGGAAAAATCATTCCCCCATCAAAAATTCCATCAAAAATCATCTAGGCATCCAACTTCAATTTATAAACCAAGGCATTTTATTTTCAAAAAATATTTCTCCCTTTTCCTTAGAAATTTTTTAATTTTATCTAGGAAATTTTATCAATGAGGCGCCCACTTAAAATCTCCACTTTAAAATCTCAAGTAAGGTGTGGGGAATTTCAAAATCATCTCCCTGTAGAAAATGTACAAAACCTAGAAAAAATTTCCCCTTAGAAAATGTAATATTCATGTGTATACATGCGAAGGGGTACATTTAATTTTTTTATTTTCCACCTTTGAAAAATATCTCTTGCGAAGGTTCATTTTACCTCTTCTCCTTTGGGCATACTTCAAGGTGGGGTCAAGGAATTTCATGACTTAGAATATTTTGATGCTTCCATCAACTACCTAGGGTGCATTTTAGGTGGTGTCAAGCCAGTTTTCACTTAGAAAAAATTTCATCCTTCTAGTCAGCTTTGGGCGCATTTTGGAGGGTGTCAAGGAATTCTCATTACTTAGAAGGTTTTCAAGTATCCCTCATAGCTTGGTGACTTGGGCACATTTGACCCTTCCTCCTGTCATTCCTTGACACTTAGAAGATTTCCACGCCAGCCTCTCAACTTGGGCGCATTCAAGGGGTGGTGGAGGAATTTCTATGCCTTAGAAACTTTTCTCGTGACTTACTCCTCTTAGGGCGCATTTGCTAGGTGGTGGAGGAATTTCGAACACTTAGTAAATTTGCAACTTCTCCAAGATGCCAAGGGCGCATTTAGAGGGTTGAGGAGGAATTTTCCAACACTTAGTTAATTTCCTTTGCCTCTCCTTAGTTTGGGCGCATTTAGAGGGTTGAGGAGGAATTTTTCATGCCTTGGAGAATTTCCACACTCCCTTCTTGACTTGGGCGCATTCTTGGGGGCGGGTCAAGGAATTTCATTTCAATTAGAAAATTTTCGCCTCATTCCTCCTTGGTGGGCGCATTTGAGACCCTCTACTTCCATTTTCAACACTTGGACTAAAATTCCTAACCTCTCCTTCCTTGGTGGGTGCATTTAGGGGGTCCTCAGGCAACTCTCAAACACTTAGGTGTTTTTCCTTCATCATCTTGCAATTTGGGCGCATTTTAGCTTGTTTCTTGCCATTCCTTGACACTTAGAAAATTTTCCAGCATCCTTCCTCAATTTGGGTGCATTTTGGGGGTAGAGGAGGAATTCTCCATCACTTAGGCGTTTTCTTCAGGCTCCTCCATGTTGGTTGCATATGAGGGTCTGTCCTGCCAGTTTCCATGACTTATACAAAATTTCTCACCTCCATCTTTGCTTGGGCGCATTCTAGGGGTGGTGGAGAATTTTCTCTGCCTTAGCAACTTTTCTCCATCCTTCTCCAAGTTGGGCGCATTTTGGGGGTAGAGGTTCCATTTTTCATCACAAACTTGGCAATTTCTTTAGGCGTTCACACCTTGCTTGCCCTGCTTACTATTTTTAGTAAATTTCTTGATTTTCATACTTCTGCAACTCCGTTTGTCTTGAAATTTTCCTGACGTGATCCTCATTGGTTAACTGACCTGTTCACACTGGTGCTTCGTGCTGACTTGCTATTTATAGCCTGTTTTTGGAGGTGACTTACTATAAATAGTAAGTACTCAGATTGCATTCAAATTTTACCAGTGGATTCCTTGAGAGATGCTGATCGCAATGAGATACATCAATTTTAAGAGATTTTGGCGTTTTACCCCTCATTTTGAGTCCTGAAGCTAAAAACCCTAATTTCACTTGCATGTGGCTCAAATGACCTCCGTTTGACCCCGTTTCTGTTGCATGTCGCTCTGTTTGTGATACTAAAGTGTTGGGGAGTTGTTGGAGTGATCCTGCTAAAAATAGTAAGTGTTTGAAAAAGTGACCAACCACTTGCTGGATGAGTTTGCATGTCACACTACTTGAGAGATCTCAAAAAACCCAGAAAAACCCATAAAATTGGTCTGCATGTGAGCACTGGCTAAAAATAGTAAGTTCCTGAAAAATGATCAACTCTGCTTGCATGTCACACTCTTGAAAATCCCATAAAGAATATCTTGAAAATCCCATAAAGAATATCCTGACATGCACTGAAAAATCCAACATGCAAACCCTAAAAATGACTCCCGAAGCCAGAATTGCTGAAAGTTAGTATCTCGACTTGCATGTTATACCATTGCGAAGGTCTCAAAAAACCCAGAAAGATTCTCCAGATATGCATTGAAAAAGCACACATGCAAACCCTAAAATTGGCTTCGAAGTCAGGACTTCTAAAAATAGTTGTTAGATTCAACTCAAAATTTGATGGCAGGCAGGTTAAAGTGTTCTAATTACGGTGTAGCAGTCAGAATTTTAAAAGTGTTGAGAAAATGTCCCAAAATGAGTACTTATTAAAAATAGTAAGTTGTCAGAATCCAATCAAATTTTGCTAGGAACTTGCCGAAGGCTTACTGAATGTAATGTTGAACTCAGACTTCCATTTGCTCACTCAATTTAACTTTGAACTGGCCTGAAGAAAGCAAACCCTAATTTGACAGACTTAGCCAAAATTTCAATTTAAGCTCAAAGACGGGCACATCCCCGGAAAGACAAGCAGAAAGGAGAGAGACAACGGGAAAACCAAAGCCAAAAGATGGGAATGGAGCAAAAAATAGGGGATCCTCATTTTGAATGGGGTGATGTGTGAAAAGGTCACAACAAGACCTTTAGTGTGCTCACTTTCAGAGATTTCCGCAGATTGGAAGTCCCTCTTGTTGGTAGAGAACTCCAAGAATAAGTTTGCTTGTGAGTTGATGGATGGATTGATATAGGATGATAGGTATAGAGTAGTGGATGATGCGATTTAGTACAAGGATAGGATCTACTTGGTGCTAGAATCTAGACTGAAGGAGAAGATATTGCAGGCTTCTCATGACCCTCTCTTAGTAGGCCATCAGGGCTATTTCAAAACTTATAGATAGGTCAGAGAGAGATTCACATGGAAGGGCCTCAAGGATGATGTATTGAGACATGTTAGGGAGTGTGTGACTTGTCAGTAGAACAAGTCTGAACATACACATCCAGCCGGATTGCTACAGCCATTGCCTATTCCAGAGCAAAAATGGGAGAGCATTTCTATGGACTTCATCACAGGTCTACCTGTTGACGTGTTTTTCGTGACCGCACCAACGCAGAATAAAGTCGCCAACGGCTACCCTATTCTCTCTTGATCAAAGTATTCCGCATGCTAAGATTGCAAGAAAGTTCATGCGTTCAAATCCAAGGTTCTTTCAGTGCGAATAGGCTCAGTTTGGCTTGATGTGATTTGCTGGTATTTCAAGGGGACTTACGGAATTGTTCAGCAACGGAGAAGGAATTAAAATGCTCGAAAGATTTGTCTATGAAGCGCGAGTTTCCTATTCTAGTCAGAAAGTACTGAATTGAAATGAGGTAAGGTTAAGAAGATTCTAATCCACTCTAAAGTGTGGGATATGGAGCTCAACTTCAACAAACTTCTAACCGGACTTCGCTTTGCCTCACATCAGACAGCTTCCACGGAGTCGGTGCAATCTTCAAGGGAGATGACTAAAGATGTTCAAACCACCACTTGACATAAAGATACCATCACAACGACGCATACCATTATTCAAACTGATTGAAGTTAAGTACATGATATTCCAGTTGACCACACAAGGCGCATTCACCATCAGCAAATACACTAGTGGTATGGATAGACGAAGTTGCTTAGATCAAACACCACATTCCACAATTACTATCTTCTACTTGCATGAAATGAAATTTATTCTACTTTAAGTCATTACTTGAATCAGAAGGACGAAGAAACCTTGCTAGCTACTCACAACAAAGACGAAGTTCACCATCAATGAAAAACTCTTTTATTGAGAGAGTGTTCACAACAATTTCTTACAAAGTTTCCAAGGGGAAAACTTTCCCTCTTCTTCAAACTACACCATCAATCTATACTAAGCTACTTCTAAGTTATCCCTCTACTCTATGTCTATTCTAATCTTCTCTACTGTCTACTGAATGTACAAATGAAGGGGGACTCCCCCTTTTATAGTTGGCCAAGTCCAACGGACGGCTCAGATTACAATTGGCTGGATGGCCCAGATCGTGCCACCTCAGCCCTAAACACGATTTGCCCTAAAAACCGCCACCAAGAGGAGTGGGGTAATAAATGATCCATTAATGGCCACCATCTTCTAGAAGATTCCATCTTTGAAACGCGTTCACACTGCTCTTGATCTCCTTCTTGACGTTGTTCTTCAACCTCGCTCGAGCGTCCATTCTTTTCTCCATCTTGAGTTTTGAAAACACCTCTTCTATGTTACTAAGTCTCAACACTTAGCCATTTCTTGCAACTTGGAGGACTTGCTTCATCTTCCTAAGTCATCATTGCTTGGTCCTCGACGTTCCTCCTGCAAAACAAGCAAGGGGAAGAGTATTAGAACACTTCATAATATAAATTCACTTTACTTACCTGATTTTCATGTTTTAACTTCCAAGCGTTCATCGTCTTCAATAGCCAACTTTTGCCTTAAATTCTTCATGCCTTAGTCAAATTTTCAACCCATCTTGCATTCTGCTTGATCGTACTTCACTCTGATATTTCATCCAACTCAGACTCGAGAAGAGATGCTTTCACTAGGAACTTGATAAAAAATCATCTAGGCGATCATTTTCAAATTCCTCCGCCAAGGCATTTTTAACACGTTTTTCCTTGCCTTAGAAAATTTCTGAAACTTTTACCTTAGAAAATTCATCAATCCTGTGCCCACCAAAAAATATTCACCCTGAAGGCCTCGGCAAAGTGTGGAAGACTTTAAAATCAACTCCTCATCGAAGATCTTAAATACCCAGAAGAAAATTTTCTTCAGAACGTGTAGAATTCATGGGTGCACAACGAACGGGTTCATTTAATTTTTTGAATTTTGAACCCTAGAAAAATAATTTCTCATCAAATTTATTTCATTTCTTCACCCTTGAGCGTGTTTCTTTGCTCTGACTTGAAAATATTCATCATCCTTGTGACATCGGAGTATTCTGACTCATTCCAGCCGACTTTACCCGTGCCTCCGAAAATTTCATCTCCTCCATCAGACTTAGGCGTATTTTCTTCTAGAGGTGGAATTTAAATATTTAAACTTAGAAAAATATTCATCACTTTGCATGGGCGGAAATGAGGTCTTCTATATCAAGTGTTAGCACTTGGCATTTTTCAAAGCTCCACAGGAAAGTCTAGGCGCATCAACAGGGTAGACTTTCAATTTGTCTTCTGACTTAGTAAATTTTATGCCTCTTTGATGCCTAGGGCGCATTTCAGGTGTCCAACTTCAAGCTTAAATGCCTTAGAAAATTTTAAGTTTTATTCTTTTAAGCTCCAGGCGCAAATGATGGGATCTTCCTTCAATTTAAGTTCCACACTTAAATTCTTTTCCAGCTCACCCCCCCAGTCAAAGGCGCATTTACCACCTTGTGCTTCCACTTCAAGTTCCAACACTTAGAAATTTTACTAACCTTTTAATAGCCAGGCGCATATCATACCCTGAGCTTTCAATTTTCATGTCTTGGTAGAATTTTCACTCCTCCTGCAGCTGGGGCGCATCTGACCCTTGGAACTCCAAATCTCATGACTTAGACATTTTAACAAACTTTCCATGCAAGTCAAGGGCGCATTTCAGAGTGTGCACTTTGAGTTTTGAACACTTAGGAAATATCAAACTCTCCCCTCAACTCCCAGGCGCATATGACTATGTCTACTTCCAATTTTTTTATACCTAGAGAAAATTTCAAAGACCTCCCTCTTGGGCGCATTTCTACCCTTGAAGTTCCATTTTCAACACTTAGAAAATTTTGAAGTTCTCACCCTCTCCAGGCTAAGCGCAATTGACACCCTGGGCATTCAATTTCAACACTTAGAACTTTTTCAACTCTCAACTCATGGAGGGCGCATTTGAGGTACCTTGCTTCAAGTTTCAACACTTAGAAAAAATTTCAAGTGTCCTTCTTCTTAAGGCGCATTCTGGAGGTACCTGCTTCTAATTTCGCTCTTGCCTTAGAGAAATTTTGAACTCATACTTTTGAAGGGCGCATTTAGACCTCTCAACTTTAACTTTTTTACACTTAGAAAATTTCCAACTTCCCCTCCAACCCAAGGCGCATTTGACCACCTTTACTTTCAGTTTGAGTGCCCTAGACAAATTCTCAACCTCTTCCTTCAAGGCTGGGCGCATTTGACCACTCAGGCTTTCAATTTACATGCCTTAGTAAAATCTTCATCCTAACTCCATTGGGGGGGCGCATATAGGGGTCTTTACTCCCACTTTGCCAGACTTAGTCAACTTTCAAGCTTCATCATGCTGCTGGGCGCATAAGAGAGGTCAACCTCCAATTTTCAGCACTTAGTAAAGTTCTTTACCTTCCTTCCATGCTAGGGCGCATTTAGCAAGGGCTACTTCCACTTTTGAGTACTTAGAAAATTTTCAAGCTTCCTCCTTGACCTTGGGCGCATATGACCCCTTGAACTTCAAATTTTAAGTACTTAGAACATTTCTCTATCCTCTTCTCCCTCAAGGGCGCAAATGAGGGGTGGTACTTCAAATTCCTTATACTTAGAATATTTCCAAACTCCCTTTTTCACAAGCCAAGGCGCATGTTATACCATGAACTTCCAATTTTGAATACTTAAACAATTTTCTAACCTCCTTCAGGCAAAGGCGCACTTACCCTTCTGAGGTTCCAATTTGCAACACTTAGAGGAATTCCTAGTCATCCTTCCAAGCTTGGGCGCATTTAGCCCCTTGTAGTTTCAATTTCAGTGACTTAGTCAAATTTCCATTACCTCCTCTTCTCCTTGGGCGCTTTTTGAGTAGGCAACTTCAAGTTTCTAACACTTAGAAGATTTTCAACCAGCCTTCGGCTTTTAAAGGCATTTTTCACTGGCTGGACTTGAAAATTTATCAATTTCAGTGAATTTTATGCCATTTGTCAAATTTGGAATGACTCGTTCATGCTAACCCTAATTTGCCTTGACTTTCTATTTTTAGAAAGTTCTTCAAATTTCGTGCTTTGAATTGACTTCTGACCCTTGAAAGGCCTGATTTCGCCTTGTTCCAACTTCGGGTGTGATCGTGCTGTCGGGGCCTGATGTCTGTTTACACTTGCTATTTTTAGCAACCTGCAAAAAATAGAAATTACTCAGAAAGTCTCCAAATTTCATGTGTTGAATGCCTGAAGCATGGTGATCGTAACTGGATGCTGTTTTTGCCTGACAGTCCTGTTCTGCCCTTGATCTTAGGAAACCCTAATTTCTCTGTCTTGACCTGCTAAAAATAGCAATTATCTGATTTCTCATTCTCTGCAACTCTGTTTGTCTCGAAATTCTCGCCAAAAGTCCCTCATCACACGTTTGACCCGTACCTGCCGAGAATTGATGTTGACCTGCTATTTATAGCCGCTTGTGAAGTGACTTACTATTTATAGTAAGTGCCTGTTTCTGAGACTTCCACAACTCCGTTTGACTTGAAATTCGAACAGTGCGCTCCTTGTTGGTGAACTTACCTGTCTATGCTGACGCCGAGATCAACTTTCTATTTATAGCCTGCATCTGGAACACTTTACTAAAAATAGCAGGTTCTCCGATTTCCTTCAAATTTTGCCAGCGGATTCTCTGAAGGATGCTGACCATGATGGATGCCTCAGTTTTGAACATTTTGACCTCTGACTCCTCATTTTTAGCGCTGAAGCTCGAAACCCTAATTTTGTGCATGTTGCTCAGATGAGCTCCGTTTGACCTCGTTTCAGTTGCATGATGATCAGCTTGCATTTCTGAGGTGCTGGACAACTTGTCTAAGTGGTACCTGCTAAAAATAGAAAGTGGCCGAAAAAGTGACCAACCGGCTGCTGGATGATTTTGCATGTCATACTGCTTGAAAAATCTCGAAAAACCCAGAAAAACCCAGAAAAATCCTCAACATGCAAGCACTGGCTAAAAATAGTAAGTTTCTGAAAAGTGATCGGTTCCACCTGCATGTTGCATCATCGCGAAGTTCTTGGAAAACCCACAAAGAATATGCCGACATGCACAGAGAAAATCTGCATGCAAACCCTAATATCGGCCTCCGAAGGCCGAATGCTGAAAGTCGTCGTCTCGCTTTGCATGTCATATCATTGCGAAGGTCTCGAAAAACCCACAAAGAATCTCCAGACATGCGTTGAAAAACTCTGCCTCTAAGCCCTGAAAATTGCCTCCGAAGACAGAACTGCTAAAAATAGCAAGTTGTCTGTTTTAGTTCAAATTTAACCTGTGAGTAGCCTGATGTGCTCTGGACGCAGTGTGACTGTCGGAATCTCAAAAATGCTAAAGGATTGCCTGTAATTTCACACTTACTAAAAATAGTAAGTACCTCAGAATCTGATAAAATTTTGCTGAGAGCCTGCTGGAAGCATACTGACAACAATGTTAAGCCCTGTTTTCAATTTATTCGCTTCATTCGTCCTCAAATTGGCAAGTAAGTTCAAAACCCTAATTTAGACTTAGCCAAAATTTCACGTTAAAGTTCAACGGCGGGAACATCCCGAAAAGACAGACAGTAGAAAAGAGAGACAACAACAAAACGACTGAAAAGAAAAGCCAAAATTAGGGGGTCCCCATTTGCAATGGGGCGATGTGTGAAAAAGGTCACAACACTACCTAAGGTGCATGGGAGAGATAGTATCTTTGTGGTGGTGGATCGGTTGACGAAGTATGCTCACTTATTTTCCATTTCGACAAAGTACAGGGCTCCTGTAAGAACCCTGGTGGTTCTCAACCGTTAACTGATCAAAATTGCTAGGGTTTTGTTTCGTTTTCTGATTTTTGTGCTTTTTTTGTGTTTTAACAGCAATATGAAGAATTGCGATTTTGACAAATAAATGCTTAAAAATTTACTAAAAATTCTACAGCAATGAAAATGCATAGAAATTGGTCATAACTCTAAGGTGCATCTATTTATTGTATTTCCAGAGCTTTACAATAAGGAAACTTTGAGCACTACATGAAATATGACAATATTTTAAAGAACCTGATTTATCCCTAGCAGGCGCCAAGTAACAGAGTGGAATGGTACGGCTGATATGGTAGATGAATCTCGGGCTTCTGAAAAACAATGTTGAATCTCTGAAAACCCTAGGCGCACCCAAACTGGTTGACAGAGACGGAGATCTGAAGATGTCCACTGGCAAATGAAGAAAGTACGGCCTGCTGGTACAAAAATGTACGGCCTGACAGCAGCATTAAATATGGTACGGCTTGTTGAAAGAAGTGCCAGATCTCTGATAAATGACCTCTGGTGAAGTCGCCCCAATCAACTGATGAATGATCTCTGTAAACTCCGTCTGATAACAATCCAATAAGCTCAATCTGTAACCTCTGCGTGAAGTCACCAAGATGCAATCTTCAACTGGTATTGCACAGTCTCAGTATGCCAATTCCTGAAGAGGTATCGTTCTCCAGAAATGAATCGTCTGCTGAAACCCTAGGTTTTGCAAACTCCAATGCTCAGAGCAAAATAAGACAAATTAGAATATCATATCATAATGGTTCGATTTTGTCTTTCCTGTGAATATATACCTCCTTTGAGAAATTCGACCCAATAGCTCTTTTTAATAATCATTTAATAAAATGATTAAATTCGCCTTTTAGACTTAGGAGAAATAATAATTAATTAAATGACGTCTCACTAATGAATAATAATTATTCATTATGTCAAATATATCACTTTATTATAAAGTATTAAAATACTTTATAATATATCATTTAATTATTAATATTTAAATATATTAATAAAGTGACTTTAATATAAAGTCAAAATATTAAATATTCAATAATCATTAAATACTCCTTATTTCTCCATCTGATCACCAAACTGAATAACTGGGTCGACTCTGAGCTGAATAGCTGAACCAGGTGCCCTGCCCAAAATAGCAGCTTCCGCCTGACCTAACTTTCTAAAAATAGAAAGTTTCTAAAAATCCACTCTGGAAGATTCTGCGAAGGCCCAACCTGAAACAATTGCAATACTGAAGCTACAAAACACTGGGTAACTGCCTCAATTGATCCTCTGCACCCATCTGTCAGCCTACGAGGATCAGAATGATAGGCTCACTCCTCGACAAACAATGTCAGCTAAAACGGGGACATTACAGTCCGCCCTCCCTGAAATTGCTTGTCCTCAAGCAATCTCTGCAAATACCGACGCACCGCACCACCTGGATCCCAAGGATAGTGCCGGACAATGTTCCTGCTGACCACAACTGACTCCAGTAACTCCCACAACTGATCAACAAGAATAGAATACCATTCCCTATCAACCTCAGTGTTGTCTGTCATAGGATCAAGAAACTCAGGAGGAAGCAAGTCAAACTGCAAGCAATACTTACTCCCTAAGACTGCACGAGATATACTGTCATCCAACATATCAAGCACGTGCATACCAGAACTGTGCACCTGAAATAAATCGTGTATGTGTGGATCAAACATGAAACCATATACACTCTGCACCGTGTACTCACTATAAAACTTCTCTGAAAGCTGAGTCTGAAATCCCAGTGCACAAGTAGGATCCCAAACACTATCATCACTCTTCCCACTAACGAGAGAGATAGAACGTAGGCTCCCATCTGTAATCCCTCTCAACACATATTTCTTGCCCTGTACCTCAAATCTCATCTCCATTTTAGGCAAGTTGAGGGTGAACACACTAATGTCCTGAAGCCATCTCATACCCAACACTAAATCCATCCCACCCAGGTTGACTACATAAAAGTCTGCCTGCAACTCATAGTCATTCAGCATGAGGGTGAGATTACAAATTCGTCGAGTGCAAGTGAGTGTATATCCATCTGCCACCCGAACTCTGAATCCAGCGAAGTCCTCTGTCTGGAGCCTGCATCGATTGATGAAGCTCTCATCAATGAAATTGTGTGTGGCTCCGGTGTCAAGCATAGCAATACATCGCTGTCCATCCACTAGTCCCGTAAACCTGAATGAATCATCCCGTACACTAGCAGATAATACCAACGGGGACAAGTTGGCATCGGGCCCAAACTCCATAGAGGCATTCCTGGCCTCTGCATGTTCTGAAACAACCTGCTGGTCTGAATCCTCAGACTCAACATCCTCATAGTAAACCCACATGGCGCGGTTCGCTCTGCCCTTCGGTCTCAAAGGACAATCATGCTCCTTGCTGTAGGGTTCTTTGCACCAATAACAAAGTTGTTTCCTTCTCAATTCATCACGAGTTGCATCATCAATTCTTGCAGCTGTTTTCCTTTTTGGTTCTGCAACTGGTGTATGACTCTCCTCAATAGGCAAGCTGTTTGTTTTAGGCTGAAATTGTTTCTTCGGAGCAGCAAGCTCCATACTCCTTGCCTTCCGCATGGCCTCCTGAAGAGTAGGAGGATCGAATGCCTTGACCCAACCTCTCATAGGTTCTGTCAAACCCTCAACGAAGAGTATAATGAGTCTCCGTTCTGAAATACCAGTCACCATGACGGCAACTCTCTGAAACTCACCAATATAAGAATCCAAACTACCTGTCTGCCTGAGCTGAGCTAGCTCTCTGAAGTAAAGTTCCAGATCATTCTTATCAAAGCGCTCTATGAGCCTGCTGGTGAACTCCTGGTAAGTATTGACTGCATGATGGCCAAGTGTATACATGCCGTGATGCCACCAATCATGCGCTATCCCGTCAAGATGCAAAGTAGCAAACTTGATGGCCTCGTCCTCCTGCATAGGCCTCAATGATATATAGTTGTCCAATTTCTGGACCCAAGTCCTCGCTGATGTCTTATTAGACCCATCAAAATATGGCAAGGTGATCTTGCTAATTGCATACTGCAAGTCCCTGTTCACCTGTGGCTGTGGCTGCTGATGCTGAGGGGGTCTATGGTTAAATCTGCCTGCTCCTCTAGGTTTATGAACATCCATAAACTCATGAAACGATAATGCCTGCCTGATCTCAGGTGCCAATGATAGGTACTCACCATGAAACCTCGTCACATCTGTTACTGACATGCCATTATGTGGCTGAAACTCCTGATGCTGCCCCTGCTGCTCTACCCCCGGAGTCGGAGGTGGAGTCTCTCTAGGTAAGAATGTAGGCTGTCCTGGCCTACGCTCCTGATAGATCGGTGACGGCTGTCGTGGTACTGATGCCAAAGGCTGATCTACTGGTGTAGTCTCGCTCGTCTGTCCAATCTGTATATAATGAGGTTGTGTGGGCGTATACTGTCTGATAGTGCCCATCAACTGGGACATCATGTCCATCATGTTATCATGCCTGCGTCTAAACTCCTCATCGGTAATGTCGCCCTCTGCATGTGCTTTCCCTGAATCCCTAACTGTCTCTGTAGGAATCTCACGGTCTGCCATTAGGGTTGCAACACTGTTTTCACTACTGTTAGAGCTGGATCTGTGAATGCCTAATACACCTGACACTGTCTCACCTTTTGGAATCGGTGGACCTGTCCAATCCTCGGCTCTGCCTGTCCCTACACCTTTAATATAGTGAATAGTATCTCTGCTCATGAAAAAGCACCCAAAAAGCACACTGTATTCTGCAAAAGCAACTGAAAAAGCACAGGATGGCAGGATATCTGTGCTCTGATACCACTGTAAGAACCTTGGTGGTTCTCAACCGTTAACTGATCAAAATTGCTAGGGTTTTGTTTCGTTTTCTGATTTTTCTGATTTTTTTGTGTTTTAACAGCAATATGAAGAATTGCAATTTCTACAAATAAATGCTTAAAAATTTACTAAAAATTCTACAGTAATGAAAATGCATAGAAATTGGTCATAACTCTAAGGCGCATCTATTTATTGTATTTCCAGAGCTTTACAATAAGGAAACTTTGAGCACTACATGAAATATGACAATATTTTAAAGAACCTGATTTATCCCTTGCAGGCGCCAAGTAACAGAGTGGAATGGTACGGCTGATATGGTAGATGAATCTCTAGCTTCTGAAAAACAATGTTGAATCTCTGAAAACCCTAGGCGCACCCAAACTGGTTGACAGAGACGGAGATCTGAAGATGTCCACTGGCAAATGAAGAAAGTACGGCTTGCTGGTACAGAAATGTACGGCCTGACAGCAGCATTAAATATGGTACAGCTTGTTGAAAGAAGTGCCAGATCTCTGATAAATGACCTCTGGTGAAGTCGCCCCAATCAACTGATGAATGATCTCTGTAAACTCCGTCTGATAACAATCCAATAAGCTCAATCTGTAACCTCTGCGTGAAGTCACCAAGATGCAATCTTCAACTGGTATTGCACAGTCTCAGTATGCCAATTCCTGAAGAGGTATCGTTCACCAGAAACGAATCGTCTGCTGAAACCCTAGGTTTTGCAAACTCCAATGCTCAGAGCAAAATAAGACAAATTAGAATATCATATCATAATGGTTCGATTTTGTCTTTCCTGTGAATATATACCTCCTTTGAGAAATTCGACCCAATAGCTCTTTTTAATAATCATTTAATAAAATGATTAAATTCGCCTTTTAGACTTAGGAGAAATAATAATTAATTAAATGACGTCTCACTAATGAATAATAATTATTCATTATGTCAAATATATCACTTTATTATAAAGTATTAAAATACTTTATAATATATCATTTAATTATTAATATTTAAATATATTAATAAAGTGACTTTAATATAAAGTCAAAATATTAAATATTCAATAATCATTAAATACTCCTTATTTCTCCATCTGATCACCAAACTGAATAACTGGGTCGACTCTGAGCTGAATAGCTGAACCAGGTGCCCTGCCCAAAATAGCAGCTTCCGCTTGACCTAACTTTCTAAAAATAGAAAGTTTTTAAAAATCCACTTTGGAAGATTCTGCGAAGGCCCAACCTGAAACAACTGCAATACTGAAGCTACAAAACACTGGGTAACTGCCTCAATTGATCCTCTGCACCCATCTGTTAGCCTACGAGGATCAGAATGATAGGCTCACTCCTCGACAAATAATGCCAGCTAAAACGGGGACATTATAGCTCCACAAGTGACTGAGTTATTTTTCATGGAGATTTTCCGATTGCATGGGTTACCTCGGTACATAGTCAGTGACAGGGATAGTAGATTCATGAGTGCATTCTGGCAGGAGCTGTTTAGGTTGGCAGGTACTGAGTTAACTCCGAGCACGAGTTATCACCCTCAGACAGATGGACAGATAGAGATTGTGAACAAATGGATTGAGGGGTACTTGCGCAACTACATTGCAGGGCGACAACGGGCATGGATTAAGTGGTTGCACTTGGGGGAGTATTGTTATAATACCACTTCTCATATGTCCATTGGAATGAGTCCTTTCAGAGCCTTGTACGGTTACAATGCACCTTCATTCATGGAGATGGATTTTGGTGAGAGTAGGGCCCCCGAAGCCAAGGATTGGATTCAAGAGAGTTAGGATATCTTGAGGGCACTCAAAGATAACTTACAGGTGGCACAAAATCAGCAAAAGACATTTGTTGATAGACATAGGGTTGAGTGCAGTTTCGAGGTTGGTGATTTGGTATACCTTCGCTTGTAGCCCTATAGATAGTCATCTCTTAAGAAGAGCGGAGCCGAGAAGCTCAAGCCCAAATTCTATGGACCATACAGGATTATCAGGCGGGTTGGAGAGGTAGCATATGAGTTGGAGCTGCTAGAAAGCAACAAGATTCATAATGTATTTCATGTTTCGTGCCTTAAAAAGGCACTAGGTCAACATGTTACTTTTTCTTCAGAGCTCCCAATGTTGGATGAGGAGGGACATTTGGTCCTAGTTCCTGAGGAGATTGTGGACACTCGAGAGAGGAGGTTGAGAAACAGGGTGGTGAAAGAGTATTTGGTGAGATGGAAAAACTTGCCAGCCGAGGATGCCACATGGGAGAATGAGCAGATTCTACAACACCCGAGCTTACAATTGCTTGAGGACAAGCAATTTTGGGAAGGGAGGACTGTAATGTCCCCTTCTCAGTAGCCCTTCGGGTTGTCACTTAGCCTTTTCCTTCTCGAAGGCTAATGCCATTATCAGGGAATCGTTTATTTAATTATTTGTGTATTGCCTAATTTCAAGTTTAGCGTTAAAGGTGATGCGAAATAATTAATTAAATCTTTTCATAAAGTGACTTGCAAAAGGTTCAAAATTAATTTAATGAAATATTTATTTTTAAAGTGGACTTTATAAAAGTCACTTTATTTGGTGCAAAAAGGGACTAAATGAAATATTTGAAGAAAAATGACTTTTGAGAATGTCACTTTATGTTTTGAGGGGAAAATACAAAAAGGAGAAAAAAGAAACATTTGACACCTTATTGATATGCACATCTTCATGGGAAGAACTGGTTGGCTCTTGTGGTAGGGTTTGAAGACCCTCATAATCCAGATTCGGGTGTGAAACACCATCCCCTAGCTGGAATCGTTCAAGGTATTGAGTGGAATTTGTCTGCAGTTTGGAGACTTCATTTTAGTGGCAAAGAAGAGGACGTCGACTTCTTCACCTGAGTTGTGTAGAGACGAGTTGAAGAGCTCAGAAGAGACGTATTTTGAAGCTGAATAGAAGACGTGAATAGAAGATGTGTCTCTTACAGTCTGAAGCGCCATCATTACCAGGTCAGGAAAGAGTCGTTTTGCCTTGAGGAGCCAAAACGTAGCAGTTGGGAGGTGAAATATGATCTTCTGCAGAGACGCATAACTGATCCAAAGCAAAACGTGACCATCAGAGAATGAAACGTGAGGTTGGTTAGCAAGCTGGGCACCATACCAGGTTAGAGAATTTATCTTCATGTGTGATCAACTATTTTCATTGTCACAATATGTATTCCGTTTGGTCCTAGAGTCACCTGTAAGTGTTGATATAAACTGAACCTTCTCACTGTATTTGGTGGGCTAGTTGGCCCTCATAAATTCTCTATATTAGTGGCTGGTTGGAGACTGTATTTAGATCTTTTGGGAGTGTGTTTCAGTTCATTTTGGAACTCAGAAATTGCATCATTAATCACTGCTGTATCTTATGCTTGCTGGATGTTGTAATTGCTCTTTGAGTACTCAGTGAGAGTTAAAAGAAATTACTGGTGGGCCACTTAACTTATAGCTGCTGGATTTGTATTTTTTTTGTGTTGTAATTCTTAGAAAAAAAAACATTGTGGTCATTGCTGCTACAGTTGAGATACTATTTCTGCCCACATTTTGCATATCCCAGAAAGTCTGTGAAATAGAATAAATTCCTTATTATTGCTGGTGCTATGCTTTGAGAGTTTCTCTCAGCCTCTTGTATTTCTGAGACTTTTGACAGCCATTACTAATTTGGTTTGCTACACTGTGAAATGATTTTGCAACTTGAGAATGGAATACTGAAAATGAACTATTTTATCTTTCAATACAAGAATAGAGCCTTGAGTTTATATGTCAGAGCCATAAACAAACCATTACCCTGCTTTGGTTTACTTGGAAACAATGATTTAAGTGGAGTTCATTTCATTTGAATGCTTCTTGACATCGGAAAAATTGGGTACATCCGGGAAGGCATTTTACAGCTTGAGTTTATCCTAAGATGGTGTTAGAGGGTATTCTAGGTTTCCCTTTTAACATTTTGGCACAAGGAAAATCAGAAAATATTATGGGTTTTCCGTGTTAACATGTTTACATGAGGTGATTCATAGACTACACATTCTATACTTATTGTAGTTAGTAACTTAGTATACTATATTTGTGTTTTGGTTTTAAATAATATTTTAATATTATCCATGCTTCTTTTTTATTTGTATGTATCAAATATTTTGTAAGTACTTTGCCAGCATTGAATATTTTGTTGTTAACTTGGTGCTTTATGCTGCAGTGTCTTAAGGAACCAAATTTTGTCTACACCGTTGATATGAATGTGAAGGAAGCATTGAGTTTGCAGCCTCGGTTGTGGGACTTTATCTCAGATCTGTCCTTGAAGCCAGGAAAATTAGAGTATATTTCTTCTCCAAGTAGCTCCTTAGATGTAATTGGTCTATTGAATGATAACAAATGTACACAGAGCAGAAAAACATCTCATAGCTCAAATGGGACGAGTGAAGGATCTTTGAATGAGCAGATCATGAAAGATATAAAACAGACAAATGGGTATGTGGTGACTAGTGAACCAAAGGTGGTTGTTGTAGGTAGTGGACCTGCAGGATTATTCGCTAGTCTGGTTCTTGCAGAGCTTGGTGCAAAGGTCACCATAGTAGAGAGGGGTCAGCCAGTAGAGAAACGGGGCCGTGATATTGGAGCTTTGGTAGTGCGTCCCCAATTAAAATCTGAAAGCAATTTTTGCTTTGGAGAGGTTTCCACTTTAACCATCATTTTTATAATTTCTTTCTTTTGTCCATACTATTTTCAATCTTCCAACTGTATTATCATTAGGTAATAATGAATTATTAATCTGTTTTGGTTCAGAAGTAACAGGGATAAGAAAGGCATGAAGAGTAATGAAACACACCTTATGTTTTAGGACTGACTTCTGATGTTATCGAGATTTGGGGTTTTGAATTTGATTGTGTTATGGTTATAATTTCTCCTGAAACAGATGTTTTTACCATTTTTTGTTCTGTTGTTATTGCTGATTGTAATCAATAACTGTTCCCAAACTGTCATAAAAATCTTTATCCCTTTGCTCTCACTTATTTAGGTGCTCTACATTAAAATGGTTTTTATTTCTCATTTATCATTAAAATTAATGTCCCATATATTTGTAGAACTGGACCTCTTGGTAGAATTTTTGGGATACAATATCTTACTATTCATGAGTTTCATTTTGTAGGGATCAAGGGCAATGTGGTCCGTTCTAAAAACTTCAAGCGATCTCTAATATTTATAACAATAGAACCATTCTTCAAGTTATAAGGGAAAGCTCCTTGAGACCTAACAAAACCTAAAACTCAAAAGTCAAAACTATAGATAGAATTTAAAGTATGCACACTGTACAAGATTTTAATGTGTAATGTCCCCTTCTATTTAACCTTTCGAGACTCAGTGGTTTAGCCTATTACATCGACCCTCGTAGGCTAAGGGTTCTGGTTAGAGGGTCACCTGTCGGGCACCTGGTCGGAAATTTGCTTATTTGGTATCTGGAGTTTGGTGACATGGTGGAATTGCACGTTTGGCGTGTTACGGGAGCTTGAAATATTGATCTTCATCATCGTTTCACCTTTCCAGACTTTGGGGGCCATGTGCCTATTAGTTCTTGGGGTTGAATTCTATTTTGCTGTTACTATTCATCACTAAAGTGGAAAAAAAGCAACAACTTAAGTGAATAGTAACTTTTTAATGAATAGTGTTTTCAAGCTAAAATTATAAAAGGGACTTGAGAAGTTCGAACTTCTCATGTTATGAATTATTTGACTTGTTTGAAGCTTGAAGTGTGGAGAGTGTGGAAGGAGAAATCTAGGGTTTCTACTTTCAGTAGTGGGGAAGTCTGGTTGGACTTCGTTTCTTCAAATATTTGTGCTCTTGATGGTGTGAAATACCACTTTAAAGAGGCAGGTCAGAATTTGTATGATTCGTGGGAGCTCTATTTTGCTGTTCTAGAGGGTTTGAAGTCATCTTTTGGTTAAGTAATCGTGGTTTGAAGCTCCTTCAACTATCTTGGAAGTGTTCTAGCAAATTTGTGAAGATTTTGAAGCTGAAATATTCACTTACAGCCAGCCGCCTTTGTGAGAGGGTTTCATCTTCATCAAGCAAAGAAAACGCCTCCTATTTGTTGCTGCTTCTTCTTCCAAAGTGGGTGCCTCCTTCAATAGAGGTTATTTCAACGAATTTTCAGTGGGAAAAGGTTGCTAGTAAGTTTGTCTATGCTTTTATTTGGGCGCGGGTACTGTAGCAAACACTGTTCACAGTGTTGTTTTGGCTGCAAGTTAACCTAGGGTTGTAAATGAAGTCTTTTCCGGAATGTATAAAAGTTATATGACTTATGCACTTTCTATTGTGTAAAGAAAGCCTCCTGATTATCAATTTATGTATCTCCTTAGTTTATAATTAAAGTTTAGTTTTTATATGAGTTCTTTGTATGCCTACGCTTGTCAAAATATCACTAGTTTCATTAACATCAAACTTCCAAAAACACAAAACAAGAAAGCAGATCACAAAACAAAAAAATCAGACCTATAAATCAAGAGAAATCCAATCAGCAGTGAGCACGGTACATCACATAATGGAGTTTTGCATTGAATGTAAATAACTAGTTGTTACAAATTGAGACTTGGAATGAGATATGTAGATTTAAAGTAAGGTAAACTATCAAGCACGAATGTAGACAGCTTCTTACTGGCTAAATAAGAGAGCTGTATTTGGTTGTAAACAAAGATCCAAAGGGAAAGAAACAAGTACTAGGTACTAGCTAAATCAGAGACCAATAAATTTAAGAACACACTTTTATTGAGACGGGGGTGGGGGGACGGGGGTTGTGGATGAATTAGTATAAGGCGAAACTTTTACTTTTTTGAAACTTAATAACCACAAAAGAAATGATATCCAAAATACTCAAGATTCACACAAACAAGAACACAAGATTTACTTGGAAACCCTTGCGGGAGAAAACCATGGCAAAATATTGCTTGATATTAAAATCTCTTTCAAACTTTGTAGGCACCAACTTACAGGAGAAATCAATCCCCTTTTATACAATTTGTGAGCACCAACCCATTGGAGACACCAATCTGTTGATGTGATTTTTGCGACCGCACCAACACAGAATAAAGTTTCCCAACGGATACTATATCCTCTCTTGAACAAAGTTTCCTGCATGCTAAGATTGCGAGATAGATCATGCATTTAACTCCAAGGTTCCTTTAGTGCGAATAGTCTCAGTTGGCTCGATGTGTTTTGTTGGTATTTCAAGGGGACTTACACAATTGTTCAGCAGTTGACAGCAGACAGTAGACTAAGGGCTTTCATGTAATTTGGATGATTTGGCAAATGAGCACAAGTTTCCTAATACTAACCAGAAATGAACTGAAATTAAATGAGTGTAGGGCCTAAGAAGTTTATGTTCTACTCTAAGGCGTGGGACATGGCGATCAATTCTTACAGACTTCAACCGAGCCTTGCTTTGCCTCGCTTCGGACAGCTTCCACAAAACCGGTGCAATCTTCAAAGGAGTAGTGAAAGATGTTCAAATTATAACTCAACATGCAAGCACCATCAAGACGATGCATACGAACATGTGAGTCACAATCGAAGTTAAGTTTGAAAAGTAATCCAGTTGACCACGCAGGGCGAACCCACCGTTAGCGAGCCCGCTAGTGGTATGGATGAGCGAAGTCTTGTTCAAATCGAGCACCACATTCCACAATTACTAAGTACTTGCATGAAATGAAATCTACTTTTACTTTAAGCTACTTCAAGATGCTCATTGGTGGAAGGGCGAGAAGAAGCCTCGACAACTACTCATAACCCAAAGTCACCATCAATGAAAATTCTTTTTATTATGAAAGCATTCAGAGCTACTTACAAAGTATTGTTGGCGTAAAACTATAACACCTCACGGAGTGCAGGTTTTTGTCTGGGGCGGCTATGCACTGCTGCGTAATGATTGCTCTTCAGAGTGGGAGGGGCTCCCTGAGTGTTGAGGAGTGGAGTGGAAAAGAAAAGTAATCTGAGAATACCTCTTTTTGTTCTTTCAGTTGGAAGAGGCACAAGGTTAAAGAAACCAAGAGCACGTTACTGACTAAGAGATTTTTCTGGTTTAGCAGATCATTAACTACAACTAAGCTAACTGCTTTAAAATCTATCCGGTTTCCTCAGAAAGCGAGCGCTGAGGGAAATGGAGCAGGAATGATTATCTGACGATAAACAAGTATAGATTCTCAACTTGAAGGCAAGGTGGCACATCTATCAGCTCAATCTAAACAAGCTTATTGGAAACAACAATATACGATAAACTAAGTACGGATTCTCAACTTGAAGGCAAGGTGGCACAACTATCAGCTCAATCCGAATAAGTTTATTGTTCACACACATCACACGATAATCCAGTACAAATTCTCTACTTGAAGGCAAGGTGGCACAACTATCAACTCAATCCGAATAAGTTTATCGTTCACACACATCACACGATAACCCGGTACAGATTCTCTACTTGAAGGCAAGGTGGCACAACTATCATCTCAATCTGAACAAGATTATTGAACACGAAAACAGATTTGATCTAACTATGGAAAGAATTCACCATCACAATTGCATGAAACCCTATGTGGCATAACAATTCATTATAACAGTAAAAGCGCATGAACAGATATAGAATGAGCAATATTGAGGGCAAGGTAGGCACAACATATATTACTCTCTCGTGCAAAAGTTCGTGAACAAATACAAAATAGCAATACTACAGGCAAGGTGGGCACAGCATGTATGCTATCACGCAAAAATTATGTACAAATGAGCAAAAGCTCTTATTTATAGACATCAAAAGGTGTAGGGAACCCTAAAAT